>JAOXYF010000017.1:8837740-8850240 GCA_028565775.1 Sternarchorhynchus goeldii
CACTCTCTCTCTTTCTTTCTCTCACTCTCTCTCCGTCTCTCTCTCACTCTCTCTCTTTCTTTCTCTCACTCTCTCTCTCTTTCTTTCTCTCACTCTCTCTCCGTCTCTCTCTCACTCTTTCTCTTTCTCTCTCTCACTCTCTCTCTTTCTCTCTCTCACTCTCTCTCTCTTTCTCTCTCTCACTCTCTCTCCGTCTCTCTCTCACTCTCTCTCCGTCTCTCTCTCACTCTCTCTCTTTCTTTCTCTCACTCTCTCTCCGTCTCTCACTCTCTCTCTTTCTTTCTCTCACTCTTTCTCTTTCTCTCTCTCACTCTCTCTCTTTCTCTCTCTCACTCTCTCTCTCTCTCTCTCTCTCACTCTCTCTCCGTCTCTCTCTCACTCTCTCTCCGTCTCTCTCTCACTCTCTCTCTTTCTCTCTCTCACTCTCTCTCCGTCTCTCTCTCACTCTTTCTCTTTCTCTCTCTCACTCTCTCTCCGTCTCTCTCTCACTCTTTCTCTTTCTCTCTCTCACTCTTTCTCTTTCTGAATGCTTTCCTATAATCTGCAAATTATTGGAGATGATAGGAAAGTCCATAACATATAACGGGTTGAGTTTCTTTGTCAGTGGATTTCAGTGTTACAGTGTTACCATTTCAGATGACTCCTCTCTCCTATGAGGGAGATTTGGAAGGTCTGTTGTATAGTCTGTAATTGTAGTATGTTTGATCGTACTTTTGGAATTTATGTAATATTTCCAGAAAGAGAACAGCATTGTTGCTATTGCACACACACACACACACACACACATTAGCAGCTGGGTCTTTTCAAAATGCAGTTGCAATAGAGCAATGAAACAGCCATGGAAATGTTTCATTTAGTGTGTGTAGTTCAGCTTCTGGGAAGGCGCAGAAGGACTCTCTTGTTTTAATGCTTTTTCTCTGGCCCAGTCCTCACATCCAAGCCCCTCCCCCAGCTCAAATTCCAGAGAGAGGTGGTCTGAGTGCTGTTGACCTCTCACCCTCAATGTGGGTTCTGAACCCTTGGACAGCAAGAGAAAGACTGTCATTGGATCTGGGTGGATCGGGCACTGCAAATTTCACATGCTGCTTGTGCAAATGCATCTGTCAGTGAGCTCCTCTCTGCTTGGAGTGGTTCACTGTTACGCAAGACAAGCATTAAAGCACAAACAAGTGATGAAGGTACTGGGAGAGATCAAAGATCTTTTATATGCATGTGCCAATTTACTCATACATGCAGGGGCAATCCAGATGTGCTGGAGAACGTCTGCTCAGACGTTTGAAAGTTGGTCCAAATGAATGGAAAAGGCAATGAATTCAATACAGGTGTTTAGAAGATAAAAGAGAAAATGTTTTATCGCTCCATTAATACAAAGAAGAGGTGAGTGAACAAATATGTCTTAGTTGTTTACAGAAAAAAGAAAAGAAAGCAATAAAGAAGGAAAGAAAGAAAGAAAAAGAAAAAAGCAAAGATGACAGAGTTGGAGAGAAAGGAGGGAAGGGAACGTTGGGGGCTGAGTAGCAGGAGGGAAGGGAACGTTGGGGGCTGAGTAGCAGGAGGGAAGGGAACGTTGGGGGCTGAGTAGCAGGAGGGAAGGGAACGTTGGGGGCTGAGTAGCAGGAGGGTGCTTTGGTCTTTCCCCTGCTGCCATAGTGAGTCCTCCCTCCCCACCTCCAATCCTCGGCACCTCCTGCACCCACACTTGCACTGCTAATAGGGATTGATGAGCCGGATCAATACAGGAGACGGCCCTCCCGCTCCACAGCCAGATAAGGCAGGAAGGAATGCGTGCGCAGAGGTCTGAAAGCCATAGATAACAGCCTGAAGACAGAGAGATGACAGATAGCTTGGAGGTGTCTGTGGACCCCAGTGGGCTGCGGTGTACTGGGATAAGTGGTTTGTGTGGGGTTGAATGGGACTGAGGGCGACAAACAGGGAGCACCTGGCTGCTGTGTTTCGAACCCGTTGCTGAGTTTTTCTTTCTTCCCTGGTTTCCTCCTGGCTTCAAACATTGTGCACAAATCAGAATCAAATTTCACTGAAATAGAACCAAATAAATCTTTATAAACGGGAGTAAAGGTACGGTTCACCCTCCAGCTTCCTTCCTTATTATCCCAGGTAGCAGCAACCAAGTGTTGTTTTATCCACAAGTTCAAACCTCTGTAACTGAACATACAGTTGTAAAAGGTCATGGTTAGACCAGCTGATTCTGGAATAGCTGTTTCCTCTCTTTAAACCTCTACTCCACCTCTGAATTCCCTTCTACTGTAATACTCCACAGAAACCGACAGAGATGACTTCAAAAGAGGCAAACGTGGAGGGTGAGAGTGCTTTCTCACCGTTCTGTCCAGGAGGCTTCTGCACGTTGAACGTTCTTAACCAGGAGCTGCACCAGCTGTTTGTTCTGGGCATAAATAGCTTTGTTTTTTGTGTTTTCTTCATTAAACATGACTGTCATAACCACTTTAAACATTAAGCTCCTCAGCTCCCAGTCTGCCTTCTTTCAAACAAACATAAGCCTGCTGATGGAAAACAGCATTGAAGAGAAAGGCCTTGCAGAACACTGATTATCACACAGAGGAGAGAGCAGTGCTGAAGCTGGAGAATACTGAGTTCAGCTTCAGCACTATAGGAGCGGGTGCCCAACTGCCCCAAAGGGAATATACCCTGCTCCCTGGAGCTGGTGCTTAACTGCCCCAAAGGGAACATGGAAGGCAGACAGCCATATTCCATGTATTGAACTGGGGTTTGTACATTTATTAGTAAGAGAGATGTTGTTGATGTTAAACAGAGAAAGATCTGAAAGCATTAGAGAAAGTGAACAAATTTACATTTACAGCATCTGCCAGACACCTTTTTCCATAGTGACTTACAGAAGTTCTTCATAGTCTCTGCCAAATGCTCATGTGACAATAGATAAGTCAGTGTTAAGAATACTGTCAGGTTAAAGTTCTGGCTAGAGTGGAAAAGAAGACAGTAAATGTTTTATGTTTTAAGTGAATATTTAAGTGCTTGGTGAATCAATGAAAGCGTGAACCTTTGTTTGAAGACAGGCAGTGGAAGTTCATAGAGGCACAACACAATCTGATAAGTGTTTTTAGGTATGTGTGAACTGATTATGACTTTGTAGGTAAGTTTCAGTGTTTTAAATCTGATATGAGCCACTACAGGGACTGCACAGGAGGTGGACATGGGAGAACTTCAGGAAGTTGAAGACCTGCTGCTCAACAGTTGGAGAAAATGTAGACACTAATGGCGAGAAAGAGCTTTGTTGTGTTTTTAGACTGTGATGATCTACTACTTTCCGATATTTGTCCCTTTTGATCATTGCAACAGAACAGGCAATAGAGAGCCAATGACCATTTACACTGAGAAAAACGCCAGCAACTGACAGAGGTCTGGCACCAGAACAGCACGGTTGGTGTTCAATCTTCTGAAGTTCTCCCATGATATTTTACTTCACTGCTGCATTCCTGTCACTGGTTTCCAGCAGCTGCTTGCGTCAGATTTAAAACCCAGATTTTAAAAGATTTAAAATTTAAAGCCAAGAACAGACTGAGCCCTCCATGCGTGATGGCAGTGGTCAAAGCCGGATTGGTACCTTCGGGTTTCAAGTACGGCTCAGCTTGAAACACCATCCTTCAAGTCTCATGGAAGACAAGCACCAAGGCTGTCCTTGCTCCCAGATGATGGAGAACTTCCAGTAGTTGTCCAAGCCCTCATTGTCATAAAAGGCAGACTGAAAACTGTAGATCCTACAGCTAAGGACCTGATGGTTGGCCAGAGGAGGATGGGCCCTCCCTTTTGAGTCTTGGTTCCTCTCAAGGATTCTTTCTTTTGCTCTCAGGGAGTTTTTTCTTGCTACTGTCGTCCTTGTCTTGCTCTCTGGGGGCTTGGACTCGAACATCTGTAAAGTTGCTTTGAGACAACGGTTTTTGTAAAAAGCACTAGATAAATAAATTTTGACCTGACTTGATTTGACTGTATTATTTAATTGACCCCTAATCCTGCATTTATACTATAAAAACATATAAACATACTTATATAAACATATATTTAAGCAAAATATCCTCGAAATATCCTGAATTGTATTACTATGTTTCTGCTTCTCAACTTACTATTGTTTGGTATTGTGCTTACGTTAATTTAGCAGTTCTTTCTTACTAGATTTCAGCATTGACTTCTGTATATATCAGTATCTTCATTCAGTGGTATTTGGATGTTAACCAATTATACTGTATTGGATACATTCCCTCCCTACATAATGAAGCACTTTTGTAAGTCTTTCTGGGTAAGAACTTCTGCTGTACGCTGTAAATGTAAACGTAAATGTAAATCAAGAACGCTCCTTGCTTTCAGAATGACTTCTGTCAAAGTACTGTGTGAACTTGAGTGTGTTACTGTAGTTGAGTGTGTTACTGTAGTTGAGTGTGTTACTGTAGTTGTACTTTGATTAAGGGCCTGTTAGATTACAAATGATTGGGTTATATAATGGAAACATTTACAACAATAGTTATTGACTTTCGGCAAGAAACACATTGTGTGATTGTTTATACACACTGTTTCATTTCAGGGCCTCATTTTCCAGTGTGTGTGTGTGTGTGTGTGTGTGTGTGTGTGTGTGTGTTAATAATGCAGTAGACATATTTGTAGTTAAGAATTCTCTGAGGTGTTGAATGAGGTGCAACTCTACATTCATACTGAAGTCTTTATTTTGCACTTTAAACACGTATAGCACTGGTTAAATATACCCTGCATACTAAACTCTTGCAAGTTTGCCCAAAGAGACTTGGGTTTCTGTATAAATAAGATGTTAAGTGTTGTCATATTTTACTATTCTCATGTATCAATGGCAATTCAGCAGTAAATTTATATAGTAGCCAATAAAGTCAATGTTACAATATTGCCAATGTATCAGATATTCTAAGTTAATTAGCTTGTAGATTTGTTTTTGTATTGATTAAGTTTGTTGCTTTGGATCATGGTTTTGTTTCTCCATGCCCTTGACTCTTTATTTCTTTTGGTTTTGTTCTTTGTGAACCAGGCATCACTCATTAACTCTGCATTCTACATTTTGGATTTAAAATGAGAAGGAAATTAAGTCAGACCATCATCCAAATATGAAATAGTGGTTGGAAATCATCTTTCTGTGAATAACTGGCACTGACTGTTGTGCCAAAAAAAAAACTTAGACAGATGGGTTTCACAATATCAAGCTGTTACCAAGCAACCATGTTATTATATTTTCAACAATGATTTGTGTGTTTGCACCAAAATACAGCCCTGGCAAAGAAATCTCAGCTATTTTAATACATGAATGGATCATTTTCCAGAACATCATTATTCATTACAAGAACGAAGTTGGAGTTTCTCAAGAAAGTAAAGCCAAGATCCTGACAGAATCCAGGGTGACAGAAATCACCTAGACTGAGGCAAACAAATTAAATGATGCACACAACCTATTCCATGGATTTTTTTCTTAATAGTGCAATAGGAACATTTTAGCATTTTGGTTTCCAATTCAAGGGTGATTGTATTACTTGTTATAGCATCAGAATCAGAATATAATATTGCATCATCAATTTTTAGATTTCATCATGAGATTTCATAATTTCTTAATGAGATATTATTTTATTTAAAAAAAGGTGAAACCATATTTTGAGTAATATAGAACATTCTACATGTTGCTCTTTAAGGTACAGAGTAAAAGCTTTGATATATTTAGGCTCTTGTACTATGTGGTAAATATCATATCATAATTGTAATCATCTTGCCACCCAGTACATTGGAAAGCCTACTTCAGCTATTCTCTCACTCTTTCTCTCCTTCTTTCTGCTTCTCACTCTCTTCCTCTATCTCTCTTTTTTCTCTCTTTCCCTCTCCCTCTCCCTCTTTGCTCGTCTCTTTCTCTCTCCCACTATCTATCAAGGCAATAGCTAGACCTTTTGCCAGGTGCTTTCAATCAGGCCCAGATGTGATGGAGCCAGCCAGGTTGGCACTTGCAGCCCCCCTGGGCTTGTTTCTCCACCCAAGCCAAACACAGGAGAGGTGCAGAGTAGAGAGAGGAGCTCTGTACGGGGCAAGAGAGAGATCAGAGTAAAGCCTCTGAAAGGTTCTCCTGCTTAACCTCACACTAAACAAATTGAATCATAAAGTCTAAATGCCCCTGTCCTGGGGCAATAGTCCCAGTGGCCAGAAAGCATGCAGTATAACCTATAAATATCTATAAGCATGCAGTACAATCTATAAGTGTCTATAAGCATGCAGTACAATCTATAAGTATTTATAAGCATGCAGTACAATCTATAAGTATCTGCTAGCTAAGAAAGGAAAAATCAACAGACTGTACATCTAGAATCTACAGTTATTTCCACCAGTCCTGAGGATGAATTCACGATCCGTAAGACTGTGAACTTACACACCTGGTGTAAAGGGGTGTGGCGATATTCTTCAAAATTTGCAGCTTTCCCAGCCAATTAAATAGCTTGCATGGAGGAAACTGTGGAAACCTGTTGGATAACCCCATAATGGAAAATCACTGTAGGTTGAAGATACACTCACTGAAATTAACCAAACCAGTTAATATTTTTAATGGTTATAAGTGTTTTGTCTGTCCAAACCCAGAGGAGAAGAGCTGTTTCCTGCTTCTTTTCCAGATCATTCTTCTTTTCCAGATCATTCTTGCTGAATTCCCCATCCTGAACTTTTGTTCCTTTTAAAAATATATCTAGTGTCTTGTGGGTTTTTCTCCTTAACATTCTGCTTTTTTGCTGCCCTAGATCTGGTCACACTGATGAGATCCTCTCGGTTTCACATCCATGTCATTCCAATTTTTTTTTATTTAAATATAGTGCAGGTATGGTTGACCAGATACCAGACCAAAGTACCACAGAGAATGAAACAGAATTCAAATTATTCTTTCTCCTCTCTTTCTCTTTGTCTCTCTCTCTCCCTGTCTCTCTTCCACACACACACATACACACACACACACACACACACACACACTCTATCTCTTTGTTAGGACCTACACACTTCTCCTCCTCTACACCCATTCCTTTGATAAATGGTGTTTTGACAGGAAGCAGCTAACCATGTCCTGCAAACCCTCTGGCCCAGTGTCCTACCCTTGCCAATTACTCGAATGGTCTTCACACTCTTCACACACAAATGGGGCAGTAATAAGGATGGAGAGTTTCAGTGGAAACTGAGACAGGCTCTGCTGATATATGTGCCCTCCTGTAGCTGTTCTCTCCACTGGACTCTGGGGTGGAAGCATGGATTACAGAGGGTGTCTGACAACCTGGAGGGATTAAACTAACCATTCTCAGTCAAGAAAAACTCATACACAGTAAATGGTTTTAGTGTCAGTCATCCAAAGTTCTGGTTATGGGTTTGGAAAACACTGGTGCAGTTCCATAATAGTTGTTGACCTTACATGCGCCGAATAAATGAAATCAGTCTAGATAGAAGTTTCTGCAGGTTTCTCCTGTTTTTGTGATGGTGACCAAGTTCAAGAACATTCTAGAAAAAGGCAGAATATCTTGCTGTTTAAACATCTGGGAGGAGGTTATGATCAACTTAATAAGCCCCCAAAATATGCCATGATGTAAGTTTGTTAGGAAAGTTAATATAAAGCATTTGGTCTTTAAAGTGCAGTTTTATGTTGGAAACGCATTGGTTTTGCTTTGACATTATTCTATAAATGTAACCCAGTAAAACTGAAAAACCTGAAATATTTTAATTGTGACCCATTTCAAGACAATTCAGAGCTGCTCATCGGAGAAAAGCTGAAACCAGTTGGGCCCAACTAGCTGGGGTTGTTTTTGTCCTGTGGATTCATGTTGTTGTTATTCTTTACCACCAGCGCCAAGGCCTCTGATACCATGTCAAAACAAGCTTCCATCAACTTCCGACCGAGCATGGAACAGTTTCCATACGGATGCATCCGGCTTTGCGTTCTTTATCTATGCTGGAACGCTTCAAAATGAGATCTCCAAGAGCACCAAGACCAAATGTCCATGAATGAGAGATGGGCAGATTCCCCTCTGTCCTTCATTGGTCCTTCATTCTACTTTCTTTCTCCTCCAATGACCTTGATGATTTTTAATGCAGGTGTGTACGTTTCCAAGCATTCATCAGACAGGGCAATCTATACACGTTTTTTTTTTTCTTTTTAGACTGATCTGAGACCAAATTTGAAGCTTTAACATTTCAGGAATGTTTAGTCATTTCCTAATCATTGCTATAGCTGACTGGTCCTTGGTCAGTGCAAAGGGAACACACCTGCAACATAAGCAACACGAGACAATCTGGTGGGAGCGTGCTTCACTGAACATGCTCAGTGTTCCCAGCCAGGAAGCAGATGACTCGATAACGGATTATCTCCATGTTAGGCAGGTGTGAAGACAAGGCACTGAATAGAGGATGAGATGTGCAGTAAAAGAGTCAGAATGAGTGCCAGGCATGGAGCAATCTGCCAAATCTTTACTGAGCGTGACCACTGGTGTACTGGTGGCAGATTACTGGCAAAGGGTTAGTTTCCGTCATGCAGATACGTGGATCCCACGTCTGTTATCTTATAAAGTGGAACATCTTTCCATTTAAGAGCAGTTCTGTGCAAAACTGTATTACACAGTTGTATTTATATTGGTGTTTGGGACTGGCACCCAAGTGAATGCATTTTTCAGTTTAGCGCACTTTAACCTCACAGGGAGATTTTATTCTGAAGGAGATCATCGCAAATACTGAGGCAGCAAATGTTATATGTGGCCTTTCCAAGTTGACACTTATTACATTTTCTTCCATTTAACCACAAATTCTTGCGAATTCATCATGTTGAAATACAGATGGAAACTGGATCAGCGCGGGCTGGATGACGGAATGCTCGGGACCGACTCTGGAGCCGTGACTTCGCCTGAATGCAGAATCAGGCTGGTGGCTCATCACAGCCACTGTGTGTGCAGGAGAAATGTAGTATGCAGCTGGTTTTGACAGTAAGCTAAGGGCTAAAGCCACCAGAGGAGCCCATCCAACCAAGTACGATATATGGTATAGATAATAGGCAATACGATATAGATAATCAAACTTAACCCAACAGATTTGCAAAATAATTAATCAAGTGGCAGCTGCTGTGTTATTGATTTTATGTGGCTTAATGTGTGTATTTCTGTTCCTGCTGTAACCCTGCTGTATAGATTCTCAGTGTTCTGGTCAAATAGAAACCCTGTGGCTGGTATGAAGGGGTGGGAGGTGACTGTAAACTGTTCATACATCATATTGAAAACACCTTGTAATCAGTGGCCACAGTACTATAAATCTTAAACACAGAACAGGTGCTAACCTTTCTACCAGGTAAACATTGCAATGATTACTAGAATTGGACAAACTTAAAAATAGTTATACCCAGACTTCTCCTGTCCTACTCATTATTTAAAAAACCTGGATCACCATGACCTTCAAATCCATTCTGCACTTCACCTCTGACCAATAGTTCTTATAGTTTCCCCCTGTCTTGTTGTTTCTAAACACATACAATATGTGAAATAAGGTACCACTGGAAAACATATCAGACACGGATCACTGGCAGCTTTTAAAGAACTTGCTGTGTTCAAGGAAGATGCTAGATAAAGATGAATACTGAACGCTGAGAGTACATGATGCTGTCTTCAGACCAGGTGACCAATCTGCTCCACACACTGTATGAAACTTCCCTAAGAATGGATTTGAATCAAAGCTTTAAACCTCTGGCTCACAAATACCACTTACCTTATGAAATAGGGGCCATATGTCATCTATTTCTTATAAGGGGCCCTGAAAAAGCCAACTATATGTTCCAGGAGCAGTAACCCTAACCCTACAGTTCCTGTAGACTACTGAAGAATGCACCTACAGCACCATGGTCTTGCAGAACAGTTCTACTATATCAGACTATAAAACCTTCAGACACAAAGGCTGGTAAAATGATCTATTATGTAATTCCTTTTGTAACTGACACACACAATGGTTAAGGCTGGGCACTGAAAACGCTCAAGAGTCATTTATCTCATCACTGTAATTTGTGTGAGTGGCCTTGGTTATTTGACTGGCATTTAAATGTCACTGTTGTTACTGCTCTTTCTCTCTCAATGACAGGATTTTTTTTGTCTCAGAATATGATACATACCTGAATAGTGGATGTAGACGTGGAAAGTCGGCACATTTAATTCCTGAGTGGAAATTATTTTTGCAAAGCAAACACAGACTAAAAATGCATATTACCTCTTAATCAGGGCTGTATGCCTCTTGAAGGATCGCAGAGATGCTCAGTCTAGTGTTTCCTCTGCTCTAACCCTTCAGAAGGGCTTAATAATGAACTCTGTAATGTTTCTCAATGCGGTGCAGTAGGGATAATGTCGTAGATGTGTTCCAGGCCTGGATACCCCACATCATGTTGAGTTTTTCCATACTCATTCTCCTTTACTCAGCTCAGAACATTAACTAGTGCGTTAAATCAGGTGTGTCAGATTTGGGGTTTAATGGTGTTCTCAGGACTGAGAATAGGAACTACTGGTCAAAGAACACAAAGAATGTACCACTTTTGAGGAATTTCTTTTTGTTTAACTGTTAACATGATAGTAGTGATGTGTGTGGATTCTGGTATGGATCTGTGTGTCCACTGTTGTGTGTCAAAAGAAAGACTCTGCCAGAAGGAGGAGTTTTGCGCAGTGCAGCTCTACCACCCCATAATTACAGAGGACCTTGTGTGTGTGTGTGTGTGCACATGTGCATACATGAAACGAGTGTATTAATGTCCATTCCTATTTTAAATGTAATTTGTATCATCTAACATATCAAGTGACTCAGGTCAAAGTAAACTTCATTTGTTGTCAACAACAATCAGCACAGACAGACCAGTCAACACAGATCTACTTCTTATTAAACATAGATCTGTAAATCAAACATACATTACAACACACACACATGTACCTACATGTGTACAAAGGTACAAAGAAGGACTTTCTCTGTACCTTTTTTCTCTGTAGCTGTTTCACTCACAGTTTTCCTGTCATCTCACATTAAACACACACACACACACACACACACAGAACAGGACGAGCTGTTGTGCTCTTTAAGTTCATGGTGAAAGCTTTCTCCACCTGGTTTCTCTCATTCCTATCAATTAAACACTTCTACAGTAAATACATTAGAACACTGTATTGTAAATAAGGTAGACTTCTCCATTGTGCAAATCTGAACTGATTCCATCAGGCTGACTAAAGACTCATACCTCAGTTATAATCGCATTATCTCGCATACTGCTCATGAACAATCATAAAGACACTTTTATTACAAAACTGAACAAAGAAATAAGCAAAGAAATGAAGGAACCAGGTTCTAAATTAGTCACATGCAAAATATTTTTATATTTTCATTGAATTCATTTGTACATGTACAATTCGATTGGATTAAAATTGGATCGGGATTTTAAAACTAACAAACACACACTGAAATGGGCAAAGTAGCTCCTCAGATAAACATGTTTGTGTGTTTATGTAGTGTGTTTTCCCGTGACTCACTTGTTGCGTCTCTGGCCATGTTCTTTAGTGCATATCTGTGCGCTGGCCAGCCACTCCAGCCGCATCCTGCATCTTTTACTGTTTTCTCCCTCTGCCAACCCCTGATACATCCAGCCCCTTAACCTCAGGAGTGCTGGCCCTCCGTGCTGGGGACTGTCTGGCCCTCCGTGCTGGGGACTGTCTGGCCCTCCAAGCTGCCTTCTCATAAGCGGCCACAATCACACCCACTTTTAGCCCTGTCGGCCTACTCCCATGGAGTCTAGCCGCACTGACATCACTGTGGTGAAAGTGTGTGTGTGTGTGTGTGCTTGCGTGTGGAGCTGGGTCAACATCTTGGTATGGGTGGAATACTCAGGGGGTGGTTTCTGGATGCCTCCTGGGTTCACTTGGTGGGTCTCAGTGTGTGTGTGTGTGTGTCTGTGTGTGTGTGTGTGTGTGTGTGTGTGTGTGTGAGTGAGTGTAAGTGTGTGGAGCTGGGTGAATAACTTGGTATGGATGGAATACACAGGGGCTGGTTGCTGATTGTCTTCTTTTGGTGTTCCCTGTATGTGTGTGTGTGCATACATATGTGTGTGTGTGTATGTGTGTGTGTGTGTATTGTGTGTGTGTGTGTGTGAGTAATTGCTTGTGCACAGCCAGATTTTGAGGAAATGGTTCCTTAAAATGAAGTAAAATTATACAGTAATGAACAGTTAGTCTTTATTCTTCTCTTGCTTTAAATTCTTTCACTTTTTTGTTCCTCTCACTCACTGCTGTCAATATATAAAAAATATATAACTGTTTTAATATAAATATATAATTGTTTTGTAAGAAGTTTTGAGATTTAGAACATTAACAAGCACATGTCTGGTGTTTTATTATCCAGACACTGGTGAAATTTGTTGACTGTGGATAAATCTAAATCTATTAGTAAGACCTGGATGACCTGCCAGTTAATTAAGAGGTATT
>JAOXYF010000017.1:8851619-8862891 GCA_028565775.1 Sternarchorhynchus goeldii
TCTCTCTCTCTCTCTCTCTCTCTCTCTCTCTCTCTCTCTCTCTCTCTCTCTCTCTCTCTCTCTCTCTCTCTCCCTCAGACTTGCCAACAGGCAGTTACATCCAGGAAGACATGTCCCTCTGTTCCTCTCTGTGTGTGGAGGGCAGGGACTGCTGTGATGTCATGGCTAGCTGTAAGTGTGGTACACACACGGGCCAGTACGACTGCGTGTGTGAGAAAGGCCATTACGGCAAGGGACTTCAGCACGAGTGCACAGGTAAACCACCAACAGGTGAACTGCCCCCAAGTCCTGCCACACCCCCAGATGACATGTTTAATATAGACTCAGTACGAGTCCTCGCTCCAGAATAATTCCAACTGAAGAGGGAAGTGGTCACTCATAGTGTCACACTCACCATTTACTTAGTGTGGTGTTTTTCACCCTAAACATTATGTTTGAAAACATCAGGATTTTATTTACTGTGAGTATCTGAACACTGATTCTGGTAAAAGTAACATATTTTTGATATGGATCAAAAATGGAGGTACAGACAGATGGAGGTACAGACAAATGGAGGTAAAAGTAATCGATTGTTGCTCCTTATTTGTGCTAACAGGCAGCAAGTTGAGACAAGAACAAACTCACAATGAGCTCAAAAACAAAAATAATCAGACAGTCAGACAGTCAGTGCAGTGTAATTAATAATCAGACAGACAGTGCAGTGTAATTAATAATCAGACAGACATTGCACAGTGTAATTAAAGGGAAATGAACAAACGGGCATAAACACACACAGGACCTGTTGTGAGGAGAGAGAACAGAGTCGCAGTGAAGCTGGTCTCACTGCATGCACAGAGAGAGCAGCGTCTGTCACCTGGTGATGGTGATGAGGCATGATGAAGGGCTGTTTTGTGTGTTCAAGATAATGCGTCTTTTTCAAAGTGTTTCTGTTGGACTGCATGTTTCTTATATCTTACAGTTCTCTCTCTCTCTCTCTCTCTCTCTCTCTCTCTCTCACTGTTTCTGTAGTGCTCTATTTCCATTCACACCCATTCTATCTTTCCTTCTCACTTCTTTACTCACTTGAAACAGAGAAACTAATGTGGTCATTCTGTTGGTCTTTTCATTAAAAACAGTCTATAAACATCTCACAAGTAATGAATTAAAGATAATGCAAAGTAGCTCGATTAATCTGTATTTGTATTCAGATAAATCACCCACATAAAGTGCTTTTACAGTAACTGATAAGATTTATAAAACCCACATTTACTCCCTTATTTTATGGTGATTACTTTCTTTTTCTTTTTTCAGTAATCCTTTTAGGCCGAACTAAACTGTGTCACTCGTTGCTAATACACCCCAGCTCTAATGGCCCTGTCTGGCCACAATGGGCTAAGTCAGCTCTAACAACAGCCCTAGCTACAGTCCTAACTACAGCCCTAGCTACAGTCCTAACTACAGCCCTAACTACAGTCCTAACTACAGCCGTAACTGCAGCCCTAACTACAGTCCTAACTACAGCCGTAACTGCAACCCTAACTAGAGTCCTAACTACAGCCGTAACTGCAGCCCTAACTACAGTCCTAACTACAGCCCTAACTACAGCCGTAACTACAGCCCTAACTACAGTCCTACCTATAGCCCTAACTACAGTTCTAACTCCAGTCCTCCCCACGAGTTGATGTGCTTCACATCAGCGTCTGGGGAGGTTGGTTGGTGGTAATTTTGGATGTGAACGCTTTCTATTATTCTCTCTATTGCTCTTTCCATCTCTGGCTTTCTTTTTCTCTCTCAGTCTTTCTCTCTCTCCCTCCTTCTCGTGTACATATGTTGTGGCTTTCATATGCGATGCTGTGAATAGTCATGGATAAATTGCACTAAGATGTGTCTGAGACAGCAGCACTTCTTATGCAGAAATACTGACTCACTGTTCAGTTATTAGTAGAATGTTTTAGTGTGTGACTCAATGCAGACGGATGGAGTCTCTGAGTGTGAGACGGAGGGAGTCTCTGAGTGTGAGACGGTTGGAGCCTCTGAGTGTGAGACGGAGGGAGTCTCTGAGTTTTAGACAGGGGGAGCCTCTGAGTGTGGAAGATGCCGGAAAAAGCCCAATGGAGTCCAGGCCTTCCTGTGTCTCTGTACTGTCTGAGATTTGATTTACTGAAGTAGGACCTGTTCATTATTATCTGTTGAAGTCTGAGTGGTAAGGGTTGAAACAGCTGCTTGTTGGGTCTGGATGTACTCAGTACTCTGCACTACTTATAGGATTGTAAAAGCACAGCGGCCAGACAGAGGTCTCATGTAAGGGTTACTGTTCTATACTACTGTTCTATACTACTGTTCTATACTACTGTTCTATATTACTGTTCTATACTACTGTTCTATATTACTGTTCTATATTACTGTTCTATACTACTGTTCTATATTACTGTTCTATTTGTTAAGGACTTCGGTAGGCAGCTTCCCCATCTGAAGTATAGGAAGGAACCGACTTCCAGCTCATGAATCACTGTGTTGTGTGTTCAGTTCTTGTTCAGGCGTGAGTGTGTGTTTTCCCCAGGACAGTGAAAAGTTCCACAATAAAATCAGATATGAGTGCTGACGCTGAATTCTTGGTTTATCATGCGTGATTCTCCAAATGCTTAAGGACTATAGTGTGTCCCTGAACCTGCTGTAGTGTAAACCTGAACTGCTCATGGTATAGACTAAAACGGTATCCTGCATAGATTTCTTCTCTCAGTGCAGAATGATAAGAACGGATCAGAAATATCTCTATTACATATCTTTATTTGTTACATATCTTTATTTATTACATATCTTTATTTGTTACATATCTTTATTTGTTACATATCTTTATTTGCTTTATTAAAGTGCAATAGTAAATGTACAAAAGAAAAGTTTTATTGCTTAAATTGCATACAATATCTATCAAAACTAAACCCATTTTAGTGTATTTAAGTGCAGTTTTACATCCTGGATTAAAGCATTTCCTGAAATACAAAAACAAATAACAAATAAGTAAGTAAACAAATAATTCATTTCAAATTTCGATCCTGTATTTGGTGTCATATGGCAGTGTTCCCGTTGGATTGGTCCTTTGGCTACTGCACTCACAAGAGCAACAAGCAGTCAGACAGCTGGAGTCACTAGACTGTTTCACATTCAGGTCTGTTTCCTGATGTTTTAATAGCAACAAGAATGGGAATCAGCAGAGAGAGTTAAAGGGTTGAAAGTTAAAGAAATAAAGGGAAGTGAGGAAAAAAGAAATATGGTATATAAAGCCTTGAGTTATGTGTTAGACAGTGAGTTATTAATCATCTTCAGGAAGCCTGTTTAAACAGAACTGTATTCACCCTTTATCTACCGGCATGTATTTTCTCCATTTGCTATGGAGAGGGTCCCCATGACGCGTGGCAGCTGTCGTGTGATTGTAGGCTCAGTGTCCGGAGTCAGGGGTCATGAAGGGGCTGTAACTTCATTTCCTCAAAGTGTGAACTGTAAATATTTACTTGCAATCAAATGGCTTGGATGCTGCAAACAAGCCCCAACATACTCATAAATCCAGGGGGAGGACAGAGAAGACAGACGGCAGGAGGAATCCGGAGAATGTTGGCAGTCTGCAGAGCGGAGACAGAAATGTTGCAATCGGGGTGGAGGGAGGACGGTTTCGACCTCCTGCACTCGTAACAACCCTCCCACACTCTGTTTCCTCCATTTCACATTGTTTCCCCCCATAAAGAGGACCCCAAATCAACTATACAGCATATGACCAGCTAGTAGAAATTACAGTTGCCTAAAATTCCTAGAATAGGAATTTCCTAAGAATTCATGTCACACTCGAATAGTAACATCACTCACTCCACTCTGTACACCATGGTTATGGTCCTTCATTTACCCAGCTTCATAAAAGAGGGCGTTTTTCAAACAGCGTAGGACAGAGAGAGCTCATGATCTCTTACCGCTGTCTTACAGCGTCACACTTATGCCAGTAATCACTATAGCAGCAGTTAGCAAGTCAGTGTACTTATGAGTGCTGATCTTATCTCCAGGGCGTTATATAATATTTGTAAAAGTGAATCAACTTTTTATAATATTAGGGAGCTTCTATCTGTCACCATATCATTCTTTAATTCTTCTGTCTTTAATTCTTCAAATAAGAGAAGACACTCTATAAATCATGTGATCCTGGGATGAGAGTTTTAGGGCTCTTCTTGCCCTACTCTTCTTTATCTAGCCCTCTCTCACCAAACCTCTTTTAGACTCATCTTTTCTCCCTTCTCTGTTGAAGTCTGTCACTCTGTTTCTTTCTCACCTGCTATGGCATGCGCTCTCGCGTCTCCAGCCCTAACCCTAGCCGGTCCCACACCTGGTTCTGGAGGTCTGGGGTAGGCACAGGTTCGTATAGTACGCTGTGTTTGGATCTCAGCTTTCAAGCTGACAAGAGCCAGTCTGGGCTTCCAGATCCAGAGAACAATCTGGAATAATATTCATTCGAGAGCTTTATCTTCCCAAATGCTGCATGTCTGATGAAGCATAAAACTCATGGCTTCATGTTAAATTCTGAACATAATGAGTCATAATTCTTTCATGCATCCAGACTTTCATGTATTTATCAGGTTTTGATCTTGCCATAAGATTATAGGTTTGTTTATCACATATCCATATTGGCTGAAGGATTTTTCCATTCTGTAATGGGTGGCTTTTTCCAAGAGATTCGTTCTGGATAGAAGACCAGCTTTGTACACATTTTTGTCCACATCAGCCCGATCGAGACACTCGCATGGCTTTGTTCTAAATATGACAAAAACATATTATGTGAAGTTATATTAATTTCTTGACAGAAATCAGCACAGTTGCTGTGAATTGGTTCCACATTTTTGTGTTTGGGGATATATAGCCTTTGGGGATTTGTGTGGGATTTGCCTCTATCAGCCTTTGAAAGTGGGATGGGAAACCTTTTCCTGCAAGACCAGGACATGTAGCCTCTGGTGTAGGGCAAGACTGACCAACCGGGAAAGAGCTCCGGTCCTGGATGGCGTCGGCTCAGTGCTCAGTGGCTGGTCGTTGTGTTGCAGTGCTGGTGTGTTCACATGGCCGACATGCCACTGGTCCTCTGGGGACCCTGGCTCAGGGCCAACACACAGCTCCTCATTTTTTAAATGCAGCATATTAAACTCAAATATTTGTATACTGCTGCTGCTGTTTGCACAGGGCAGCCAGACGGAGTTTTTCTAATGGGAATTCCTGGCACTGCTGGTAAAAACCTGCTGTTTAATAATGATCAGAGCAATTCTTGTATTTGTATTTGTATTTGTATTTTTTGGTCCGAGATCACCTGGAACAATACTATGATGATTGTGGCTCTGGGACACAGATCTCAAATCCCAGATCGGCTCTGCCTTGGACCTCCTTTGGAAGACAGATGAGACACATGCACTGTGAATGCCACAGTTAGCCACAGACTCATAAAGTGTGCTAATTAATAGCTACAGAATAAGGAGCAAGGGTTTGAAACTGTGTAATCTTGTAAAGTGACTGTTACTTAGGGTCATAAATAGCTCAGCAGTGCTTACGAGTGGCGTGTGTGTGCAACCGTAAATTGTCATGGTAAATGGCTCAGTGTGTGTCTATTACTACGCTTAAAGTACAGTTTCTGCGACTTTGTGTGTGTTTGTGATCCAGTTGTAATTAGAGGAGCAAGTGAGCTCTTGTAAAGAGGCCAGTAGCACCAGACTGAACTGCACAAACCTCAGTTCACACAAACATGTCCATCCAGCCTTTTGTCGCTTTCTCTTCACCCACAGAAGCGTCTTGTCAGGGTTTGCTGCTCATAAAAGGAATATTTACTGTATGTGTGGTTTGTACAACAATCCTTCCGCCAGACAAACAATCCTCATTAAACTGCTGTTCCTTTTCTGGGTGTAACTCAGGGATCAGAGTGAATAAGGGCAAGAGAGCAGAGCGGCAGCACCCACATCCCTCCTGTTCTACTCACACACACACACACACACACACACACAAGCTTTCTCTCCCTCTCTGTGTGTCAGTAGCGCTAGTAGGAGCCGTGACCTTTGCTCCCTGTCCCACTCATCTGTGTCATAGCCCCCAATTACGCCTGACAAGGTTCACCGTAACTAAACCTAAAATACCCCACCAGCACACACACAGACACATGTGCCGAGACGCACACACAAACGTAGACACACACATGCCCACACGTACACTCATACATACATACTCTACTGAAAGTCTGCTCTCAGACTACTTGAGACAAAAATGCTATCCTTCTGTAAGGGTCAAGGGTAATGCTTGTCTCCAGCATTTAGATGATTGGGTTACATTTAGATGATTGGGATACATTTAGATGACTGGGTTACATTTAGATGACTGGGTTACATTTCACAGACTGTTAACACTTATACATGTTACACTTATATATGTTGAAGGAGTGTCTAAAGTGATTTCTATCCACGTATATACACACACAGACACTTTAAAAGGCTTCTGGTGACCATTCTAGAACTATGATCTTAGAACTGTGCTCCAGACAGAATCTAACACACTCCAGACAGACTGATTTCCAGCCTCTGTAGTTCACTTCCTCTTTGCTTGCTGTCTGCCTGGAAGGTAACAGATGTCATGCTAGAAAGGTCTGAAGGCTCCAGTCTCTGATGGATTCACATAGTTTAGTGAGGTCAGAAAGTCCTCATCATCTTCTGCATGTCATTTTGTTCTTTCTTTTCTTCTTTTCTCCTTCTTGACTGTTTGAGTCTGACCTCATTTTTCTTTCTCCTTTTGGTGTCAATGTGGATGTGCACACCTTTGTGTGTGTGTGTGTGTGTGTGTGTATGTGTGTGTGAGCATGCAAACAGTACGCCATTCTTCAGGGCATCATGAGCTTCTCAGAAGCAAGATTAGAGAATGCAGAGAAACATGGAGTGTGTAATTAAGCACTTAGGAATCATGTTGTTCTGAGCTACAACTGCGTGGATATGGAACAAAATAGCAGCACTGGGGCTTTAGCTCACTGGCTTCTCCATTTTGATGTCATGGAAAATGATTACCTGCAATAGGCGAAATAATACGTGTGTTGTTTGCTATGTCTAATTTAAGAGTGCTCCTTGACGTAGTCTTTACTTAAGCAGTGTCGCAGCCTTTCAAGCTAAGTTTGAGCCCAGACTCATCTGGACCTTCAGTAAATTTACAGTATCTCACAAAAGTGAGTACACACCTCACATTTTTGTAAATATTTTTCTCTCTTCATTGGACAACACTGAAGACATGACACTTTGATACAATGTAAAGTATTCAGTGTACAGCTTGGATAATGGCGTAAATTTGCTGTGCCCTCAAAATAACTCAACACACGGCTTTAACGTCTAAACTGCAGGTAATGAAAGTCAGTATTTACTTTTGTTTCCAGCGGGTTAGACATTAATGGCTGCGTGTTGAAAAGATGTAATTATATATTTACAAAAATGTGAGGGATGTACTGACTTTTGTGAGATACTGTATGTATCCATGTGTGTTTCTGTTCTGTGTATCTGTATCTGTATTATCTGTGTGAGCGTGGAACTCATTTAATGGTGGGGAGACCATCAGATGGTTGGAGCAGCCGTGTGTGTGACAATGGCATGTTTGTTGTCTCATTTGCTATTTAAGATATTTTACTTTCAGGCCAGTTTTAATGGCCATGAATGCTGTATTTTGTGATGGTTCGTGTCCCTCCACTGTCCTGCTTCTGTCCTACCACTGTCCTGCTTCTGTCCTACCACTGTCCTGCTTCTGTCCTACCACTGTCCTGCTTCTGTCCTACTACTGTCCTGCTTCTGTCCTACCACTGTCCTGCTTCTGTCCTGTTCATGTTTATGTGTGGCTCATGAAAAGCTGCACAGTGTACGTGTCTCCTAACTTTTACAGGAAGCACAACAGCTCTGTTTATTCCTTCTTCCCATGTAAAAAGGGTGTGGAGGGGTTCAGTGGAGTTCTGCAAACTCTAGTACTATGATTTAAATTCTAGATTTAGCCCTCATCCATGGTCTGATGACTTTAGTAATGTTTAGTCCTTTTTCATTCTTTCCCAGTACTCCAGACCTCTGGAGCTTCACATACAGCATCACATCAGGGAAGGCATTTCTAAAAATTAAATATTTTAAAAAAATCTCTTATTGATTTAACAAGGTTCTACATTGAATTACATTTTTTTTCAAGTGTATAAACTCCTAACTGATAGAACTGATAAGTTTTTTTTAATGTTATGTGAGTCATTCTCGAGCACTTAGATCTCACCATACTTTATCTGAGGATATGGTTTCAATCCCATGATGCCATTTTATGTTATCAATGTGGAACAATTCTTCAGGCCTTCTTGGGAACAAGCCTACAAGCTTGGCACTAGAGATCTGCACAGAGGATGAAGTTCTAACCATTCTCCTATCCCTGATATCCTTAACACCATCCCTACCTCTTCCCCACATGCCTCAACAATAACCCCTTACCTGTGTTGCCTAGCAACACATGGTAAACATGTAAATAATTGTCCTTCTACTTTGTTTGCTCAGACTTGGCCTTTTCACTATTTTAGCAAAACAGATGAAGATGTAGTGTTTAACATCAAAACTAGTTCAAAGCCACACCTGTGCATCATAGTTATGCTGGCTATGCAATGTGTGTCCACTCACGTAGTGCAAATTGTTTTCAGACAGAGCTTTTGGGATCTTTTTTTTTCATAATGTAGTTGGCCACTGATGTAGTCAAAATGTGATGAAATTTATTATGCCAGTTAGTTACAACTGTCACTAATCATTACCTCGTTCTGACAGGAATGCTATAAAAACTTATCCCCATTTCTGTTTTCATTGCTATGGAAGTCTGTTGTGTTACCACTGTCCCCATTTCCCTGCAGCTTGCCATTCATCTTATTGTTCAGAATCAGCCAGGTTGGGTTGGAGAGGGTTGTTCTATGAGTTCTATGGAGTCCAAGAGTTGTTCAGGTCCCAAGCAGGCTGTGGCCTTGCAGTGAGCAATGGCCTCTATCTGGCCACTCTACAGTAAAGACCTTATTAGTGTAAAGTTCTCCCATCTCCACAAAGGAACCCTGGATCTCAATCAAAGGTTTCCTATTTGACCAGGCTCCCTCATTACTGATAACTCTGATAAACGAACACTTTTGGTGGTTCCAGGCTTTTTCCACTTGAGAATGATGGAGGGTATCATGCGCTTGAGCAGTTTCAATACTGCAAAAATGTTCTGACAAAACATTGTTGGACCATTGGACCTCCCATGCCCTTGAGAAACGCAGCAATTCATTATGGCATAGATTCCACTAGGTGTTGAAATTGTTCCTGCAGGAATTTTGGCTCATGCATACAGTATAACTACAAATGATATAGAGGTATTGACATGCTATGGACAGCCCATTCTACCTCATCCCAGACATGCTGTATAGGATTAAGATCTGGGGCCTGTGAAGGTCAGGGAAGCAAGGAAAACTCTCTGTCAAGTTCCTGGAACCAATCTGTGACTATACGACCCTTGTGTCATTGTTCATTACGCTACTGAAAGTGTCCTTCTGCCATAGGATAAATGACTGCCATGAAGCAATGAACTTGGTTGACCTTACTGTCCAAATGTCCATTCACGGGTATCAGAGGACCCAGGCTGTGCCAAGAAAACATTCCCCACACCATTACTTCACCTCCACCAGCCTGAAGTGCTGAAACATGACAGCAAAGCTAAATCGATTCTTGCTGCTTGTGCCAAATTCTGCATCAGCACAGTGCAGCAGAAATCTGGATTTATCTGACTAGGTAATGCTCAGTGAAAGAACATTTGCATTCTTCTTGCCTTTGTGTTTCTCTTAGACAGCATTGTCACTTAAACCGATCATCAGCCATTATAGACCTTTTGTTCTAACGATTGACAAACTGAGCATTCAGACCAGTTAGTTGGAGCACGATCTTTGTATTTAGCTGCAATTTGCATGACTGTACACTGTCTGTTTATCAGAATCATTCTTTACTTCCTCCTCTGGCCCATTTCATTGGATGTTTTTTTATATACCATACTTGGTATACTGACAGCAGCCCTGCATGAGAAATGCTCAGGTGTTGGCAGTTTTTTAAATACTTGTCCTGACTAACATCAATGCCTATGCCTCATTCCACTGAGCCTCATTTGACTGTGCCTCATTCCACTGAGCCTCATTTGACTGTGCCTCATTCCACTGAGCCTCTTTTGACTGTGCCTCATTCAAAGTTGCTTAGATTCCTCGGTTTTGTATGTGTTTGTGTAACTGTTTGGCCGACGCACTCATGTGAATCTGTGCTGTGGGCTGAACTCCGCATGTTCCCACCACTCTCAGATCACGTCTGGGTCCTGACCACAGTTGGAGCCATACAAGGACAGTCGTGATTAGAGCTCCGTGGCCGGCACGCCCGAGAGCAGAGCCAGAGGGAGGCTGCAGGGAGCACACCGTGTTCTGACCTTGTATGCGTGTAGTGATGCCAGGAAGTGTGTCGGCCCCTGTGAGGTCACGAGTTACAGTTGTGTGAAATACAGGAGATCCAGGGGAATCCGGGCCAAGACCTGTTGGCTAGAAGGGAACTTTACCCCAAGCAAAATATTCTCCATTACCTTCTAATACAGTTGTGCTTTTGCAAGAGAGCCAAGGAAGTATTTGAACTGAATAAACCGAACGAATGTTCACTTAGTCATTTGATGCAAGAAGGAGTTTCGTCCGCCCTTGTTTGTACTCTTCTGCTGCCTCTATGAGCCATAAACAGGGCTACTTTAGTCCCTTTGCTCTGCTCTGGGTCAGATCACTCACTGTTACTCCTTCAGTTGTGGGTTTCCAGAAGAAAAAGCAGATTTGAAGTTCATTACTTCAGAGTTATGTGACCCACTGCTGGCCAGTGATTTAGATTATTGTGAGCAGATCTGAGATTTGCATTCTCTTCTATGTTTATAATAATATCCATACAAAAGAAACTGCAACTACTCTCAGATCAAAACCAAAATGGAGCATCAGCATATTTCCTGGCCTTATATTTTTAGGAATTACAGTACAACTGGTCTCCAATAAGCGAGAGCCTTTGCTAACACTGGTAGCTAATTGTGTCATGGGTTTTTCTCTATCCAGCAGTTCCTGCCTAGAATTGGCAATGTTTAAAGAGTAACTCAAGTACAGAGGAGATATGGAGTTCAAGAGTAACCCTAGTACAGAGGAGATATGGAGTTCAAGAGTAACCCTAGTACAGAGGAGATATGGAGTTCAAGAGTAACCCTAGTACAG
>JAOXYF010000017.1:8870350-8894252 GCA_028565775.1 Sternarchorhynchus goeldii
GCATGAAGTTACCTTTATCTCAGGTGCAGAACATGCACTGTGACAGAACTACCTTGGTCTTATTGTTTTAGGATATGTTGCTTTATTAAGACTGAATTCTAACTATCTTTCTTTGTCCTCAGATACAGAGCCTCCTTTGATTGACAGGTGCCGGTCTCCACCCACAGTCCAGGCCACAGACAGAGAGACGCCCGTCTACTGGGAAGAGCCACAGTTTTCAGACAATTCAGGTACACACCCACAGAGTGATGGAGGTGGGGGATAGAGAGAGAGAGAGACAGAGAGAGAGAGAGAGAGAGAGAGAGAGAGAGAGAGAGAGAGAGAGAGATAGAAATGGAAATGAAGATGAGAAACAGAGATGCAGTTAGTGAATAAGGGCATGATATTTTTTTATTTCTCCCAAGTCAGCTGTCAAAGTGCATCCAGGAAAAATGTTACCCGTAGTGGAAAAGTCTTTGGAGGCGTGAGAACCAAATTCATGGATGTTATGTGGTAGAGTCATCACCATGGAGACAGCACACCTTGCGAGCGTGTGTTAGACTCATCACCGCAGCCACCATCCAAGAGCTATCACTGGATACATCGACATTTTAGGGACTCCATTCAGGAAATATTTCTCTACATAGAGCACTTATTGGACAGGAGAGATAAGGCTATGGTTTATCGCTGTACTGCACACTGGAGTGGAAAGAATGAAGAGAGATCAAAAAAACACATGTTCTCTTCCCTGAGTTGAGCATTTACAGTACACTGTGGGAACGTGACACAAACTGAGAAGACTAAGATTTCCATAGAACTGGAGTAAGGAAAGACCTTCTTAAAACATGAAACTGATCCAAAAGCATCCCAAATACACACATACACACACACAACACACACACACACAGACGTGCATACATACACACACAGCACACACACACACACGCACATACACACACACACAACACACACACACAGACGCACATACACATCAGCATGAAATGTGGCTGCCCTGAGGCATCTTGCTGATGTCACATCAACGTTGCACTGACGTTAGCGTTGTGCTGGCTGCCCAGGCCACACCCTGACGCTGGGCTAAGTTTAGGAGAGAGCGGCTAGCAGCACCTAGACATTTGTCAGACGGTTTGGAATGACACTGGAACCTCTCTCTGTACTGTGGAAAAGACTTGCTTGCATGTGTGTGTGTGTGTGTGTGTGTGTGTGTGTGTCTGTGTCTGCCTCAGTCTACAGCATGTCTTTAAGTTCTCAGAACACTGCACCCTTACTGCTGTATTATTAAGCCTGAGCTCCAGGAGTGACTGCACTGAGCCCTCAGGCCTCTCTACCATTCCAGCACCACCACCCTGTTCATTAAGGCTTTAGGGTTAACCACTGGAGCTCAGGCTTACCCAGCTGAAACTCACAACTGGCAGGCCCTCCCCAGGACTGGCTTAGGAATAGCAGATCATTTTTTATGGTCTAATAGCTTATAAATGCAAATGATGGTTTTTATATAGAGCTGCTGTGTGTAAACGTCTCCTGTCCACACTGTCCCAGGTGGTCATTTAAACATCTCCAGCACACATTCTTCTGGTGATGCGTTTCCTGTTGGAGAGACAACTGTGCACTACACAGCCACTGATCCATCAGGCAACAGCCGCACCTGTGAGCTCAGCATTACAGTGGAAGGTAAATCTGTCAAACCACTATATAGTTACTATATGTATTTGTAAATGTACAGCAAAATAGCCTGTTTATTTTGATTTACACAGCTCGGTTACAACAGGCCTTGGTTACAGCAGGCCTTGGTTACAGCAAGCCTCCGATACATGAGTCTTTCACCCACAGCTCATTAGTCGGAGGTTTGGCCGCAGACTTCTCTAAAGCCACTTTGTAACATCATCTATCACCCATAAGCTCTGTGTGATGAGGCTACAGCTGCTGTGATGTTTCTCCTGTTTCTCCTAATGTGTTTCTTCACGCAGGCTCCACGTGTGAGCAGCCGTACATCCCTGTAAACGCAGATTTCTCCTGCGAGAAGAGTGAGAAGGGGGTCAACTGCACCCTGATCTGCAGACAAGGTTACAGCCTTACCCAGAATGCAGTGCACAGCTACTTCTGCCCCAACAATGGCCGGTGGGAGCCCACACGCTCTCCGGAGAGACCCGACTGCTCTCGTGAGTCTCTTGCCTGGTACTTTTTTCGCAGCTACATTGGGAATATGCATAGTGATGTTCTCCATGTCTTTCCATCTTTTGTGTGGTTGGTCTAATTTGTGTGATGTGCTTGGATGGAGTTTCTGTTTATGCTTTAATGATCATATTATAGTAGAAAGCCTTCATGTCTGATTTCATATTTTTACTCGTAGTAAACAGAATAGCCAACAATGGCTTTAAACCCTTTGAGATGTTGTTCAAAGCATCGCGTTGTGATGATCCAGACCTGCTTAAGTCCTTCACGGGGGGTTTCAACTCTGTTCTAGGAGGCCTAGTGAGACCACACACACACAAACACACACACACTTACACATACACACACAAACACCAAACTTAACGGTTAAAAGAAGACACACATGACAGAATGATGGAGACTTTCATTGTCCTTTGTTCTCCTACTGTACCTAAAGGTTCCTAAAATCTGCAGCGGAGATGATATCAGCTGTAAACTGGAAATGATATCACAAGGGCAGTGTCTGGAGTACAACTATGACTATCCAAATGGATTTGCCATTGGTGAGAAATCATTACCATATGCAGCCCAAAGGACACAACCCCAACATTCAGTATCATTCCTTCTAATATTGACAGGTGTTTCTTATTTTGCCTTTGTTGGAGAATGTTGGGATGGTGTATTCTGGGCTTTACATATAGAACAGATGAATGATAGTAGTTCCATGAGATTTTGTTAAAAGCAAAGGTCATTTCCTTGATGCTATCTGTTGTTCCTCTCTCTCTCTCTCTCTCGCTCTCTCTCTCTCTCTCGCTCTCTCTCTCTCTCTCTCTCTCTCTCTCTCTCTCTGTCTCTCACTCTCTCTCCGTTTCCAGGACCTGGAGGATGGGGCAGTAATGGGCAGGACTATGCGTACTTTGACAGTGGTTTTTCTCTAGACCGCCATCATACCCCACTACAGCAGGATGGTGTGTTCCAGCGCGATTCCCATATAAGGGCGAAACGCAATCGTGGAAACAACAGGCCTACTCGTGACCAGAAGATCCAGATATACTTCAACATCACAGGTAGAATATACTGTCCTTTTCTGCATTCAGCATCTTACACCCAGCCACCAGGGGCAGTCTCTCCCAATACCTCTCCTTTTTCCCAGCAAGCATCCCACTGCCCCTGTCGAGGAACGACTCCGCGGAAGTGGCCAATCAGAAACGGCTCCTGCGAACCCTGGAGCTTCTGACCAATCGGCTGAAGCGAACTCTGAGCAGGCAGCAGCTGAACACGTTCCACGTGTCATCAGAGATGATCGTAGCTGACCCCAAGTCCCTGGAGAGCAAGAAGGCCTCACTCTTCTGCCAGCCAGGTTCTGTCCTCAAGGGCCGCATGTGTGGTGAGTGTTTAACATACTTTGAGTGGCTGTAACTGATCTTTCATTTCTTCCATAAACTGAACAAGTCCAGATCCTCCCTTCAGTTCTGAGACTTCCATCCAAATCTTTCTCCAAAGCCCATCCATCCAGAGATATGTTTTGTTTTAGTCTCTTTGTTTGTTGTTTATCTCTATGTTTGTTTGTTTGTTGTTGTTAATATTACATTTTTAATTGCTGTTTACAGAGTCTGGGACATTGACAACAGTGTCATGATGTTTTTGTGATAGATTTCATGAAACAATTCAATTATCATGGCAACTTTAAAGATATATAGAAAAGTACAGAAACAAATCATTGCTTGCCATATTGCTTTCAGTATTTGATCATGCACCCACTAAACTGATTTACGTAAAAGGACATTTTCAGAGTCCTTTGCATGCTGAGTTTAACCCGCAAGACGGGCGCAACTGAATCGGGCCGACGTGGTGCGTTGTGTCGTGTAGTGCAGTGCCCAGTAGGGACGCATTTCTCAGAAGAGCATGCCGAATGCGAGAGCTGCAGGAGGGGCTCCTACCAGGACAAGGAGGGCCAGATGGAATGTAAGAGGTGCCCGGATGGGTTCTCCACCCCTTACCTCCACTCTCGCAGCCTGGCCGAGTGCAGAGGTGAGTGCCTCACCTTTTGTCTGACCCACGTACTGCTGTTTTAGCTCGATCGGGCATATTTTAATTCACTTCAGGGAATGAGTCAGTAACTATGTTTAAACTAATATGAAAATGTATAAAAGTAAGAACTTAGGCTGCACATCCACTGGGAAGCCCTTGGATTGTTTAATTCATGAAAAAAAATCTGAATTCTTCAGCTCATGATCAATTCCACCCTAATTCACCTATTTACTCTTCAACTATGTTCTTCACTTTCATTTTCTAGCAAAGGTTCTTTTCTCTTCCAGTATCAATTAAACCAAAAGCTCATTTAGTGCATCTATCTTCTTGTGTGATTTTTGCATGTGTGTATATGAGTGTGTTTGTGTATGTGTGTATATGAGTGTGTTTAAGCACGTCTGTGTTTATGTGTGTGTTTGTATGTGCAGCACAGTGTAAGCCTGGAAGCTCGTCGTTGAGCGGACTGGAGACGTGTGAGTCCTGCCCACTGGGACAGTACCAGCCTGGCTCTGGTTCACGCTCCTGCCTACCCTGCCCCCCCAACACCTCCACGGTCATCCGAGGAGCCGTGGCCGCCGGCGAGTGTGGAGGTGGGGCTCATACCTGCGCCAGGGGCCTCGTTCAGGACTCCCAGCCGCAGAGTATTAGCAGAGAAATGCACACGGTTACACATTCCTCTCCTCTAACATCACGTCCTTTCCCTCCTCCTACACTTCTCTGCTTCACCTCTTCTTTTATTTCGCTCCCTTCCTGTCTCCTTCTCTTTTTTCCTTGACATTTCTGTCTTCCACTCTCTGTCTCCCTCTGCCTCTCTCTCTCGCTGTCTCACTCTTCCACTCCAGTTCCATGCGGTGCGGGACATTTCTCCCGGACGGGACTCGTCCCCTGTTACCCCTGTCCCCGTGACTACTACCAACCTGACGGGGGCCGATCCTACTGTCTCTCCTGCCCCTTCTACGGCACCACCACCATCACGGGAGCCAGAACCATCCAGCACTGCTCCAGTAATCACAATCACAATAACACATTCCATCTTTATGCAATGTGTTCCATTTCTAATGCAATGAACAGTATTTAGTGTAAACTCAAGGCCACTCAATTACAAATATAAGGACTGAGAGGTATCATATAACAGGTTAGACTGTATATAACAACAACAAAAAAAGCACAACACAAAAGGGGGAGTGGTCTAAGAATAATAGTACCAAGAAATGGTGTCATGTGGCTGAAACCAGCAGTGGATAAATGGCAGGGAGGAGTGAAGGAGTAACATGGAAGGAGAAGAGCATCAGAGCTGGAGCAGAGGGATGGGATGGAGCGAGAGGGACTGCAGAAGAGGGTCATCAAGGGCGGGGGGACCGATCCATGCAGAACCGTGATTGTGGAGGAGAAGAATCTTACAGTCTCCACCAGCCTTTATGGGGAGCCAGTGAAGATTTTGGAGAACATGAGTGACATGGTTTGGGGATGGGGAAAGTGTGATGATACAAACAGCAGAACGTGTCACTCATTTTTTTGGTAAAGATCAGCTTTTGGCTCAGCTGTAATGCAAGATCGAGTTGCACCCAGTAGAGAGTAGAGGGTGTTTTTGGAGGGTGTTTTTGGAGGGCTATTCAGAGCGAAGCCCACAGTTATGTACAGTTGAACAGAAGATGGTTTCAGTGAATAGGACATAAAGAGGATGTTCTGAAGCAGCACTGGTTTAACCAATGGCTGAGTTTTTCCTCCAGGGGGTGGCGAGGTCATCACTCACCCAGACTTGTATGGCTCACAGCTGGAAGGTCCTGCTCTATTATTCACACTTCAAGACAAGCTTCCAAATTCTTTAGGTCTCTGCAATAAAGAAGCAGATAAAAGGGAAATTTCTCTAAATACATTTATGCTGTAAGGACTCAAGTATTTAAACTGATATAATACAGTAACATTTCAACACAGGTAAATAAAGCATATTGTTTTACACAAATAGGCCGACTCCTGCTGGAATAGTGGTGAGTGGGTCTTCAGTTTCCAGGCCCTGCAGTGCTTACGTAACAGCAGGAGACGGTCCACACACACGAGGAAAAAGTGCCGCAGGCCGGAAAAGATGAGGACGGTGATGAAAACTGTGGGATCATCTTTTCCAGTTCTGACAGCAGAAATTTCTCCACCTCTACATTTTCACTTCACTCGCTGACTGTCTCATTTTCTTTTTCTCTGTCTTGCAATATCAATCTCTCCATCCTTCTCTATTTCTCTCGCTCTCTTTCTCTTTCATTTGCTCACAGGTTTTGGCTCCAGTTTCTTGCCAAAGGAAGAAAGTGCCACTGCAGCTCCAGAGGTCGTGGTGGGAAAAGACTACCAGGCCAGCAGTCAGGTGAGCGTGCTGTCGTTTTAGAGCTTTTTTCCCTTGTTGTTTATTCTAACCTCTTTTCTAGATGTCAATAAATTCACAAAATACTATAGTCAGCTTGTCTCTGAGACCCTGCCCCATGTACCCAGGTGGGTGAGATTGTCTCTATGAGTCTTTATAATGCAGTACCGTTGGGCCTTTTAGCTGCAAAACTGTCCAGAACATCCTTCGTTCAAGTCAGCATGCCAGGCAAGCATATAAAACAACACTATAAACCAGCAATAAAGTTGGTTGGCTACAGAAACCTGACGGCAGGAAAGCATTTCAATGCTGGCAGTGTACTTCAGTGTGTCTTTCTGGGATTGGCCATATTAATTGGCATTTCTATTTAGAATATACCTCCTAAAAGGAGAAGCTGCCCCCAGTTAATATAACACGTTTTGGGGTTCAAGTAGTGTAGTGGAGCATTGCCCTCAGCTCTGTAACTAATGTCTCCAGAGCAGTAGATCACTAGAATGACAGTTGGGCACCCTGGAGAAAGCAGTTAAAATTTCTGAAGAGTTTTTCAGTTTAATAAGTGCTTCATGTTGTATCTTGAGACTTTTATGAGTTTGAAAAAATTTGAAAGCTGTTCTGGAGTCTTCGCCTGTACTTTTAGAGGATATTGTGGATAACATACCAATACATTAAAGACCCAGTTTAATATCTAGCCATGATTTTGATGTGTACGACCTGACATTGTTTCGAGATCAATCAACTGGAGAACAATGACCATATAACCCTTTTAAATTGATCTCAGGCTAAAGAAGACCAGCTCCATCTGTCCACATTCCTAATGTTAACATCACGTACTGTTCATTCATGGACTGGTTCCTTTACTTTGCTTCTCAGATGTTCCATGAGTGTTTCCTGAACCCATGTCAGAACCAGGGCACCTGTGAAGAAGTGGGTGTGGGATATGTGTGCACCTGTCTCCCAGGATTCACAGGTAAACTAGAAGCTTCTTTACACCAGCAATATGCACATCTTTGGGTGTAGCATAATAAACTGGTACAGTCACCAATCCTGAGTGTCTAAGACTTTATTTAAAGATGATTATACTGTGTAGAGTGTCGTGCTGACTGCACTGATTTTTGAGTACACACTGTCTAGCTGAAAAAGAGAGGTGGGGGGGGTGATTGTGTGTGTGTGTGTGTGTTTGTATATGAGAGTACATGTCCATCTGCCTTCTTGCCCTCTCAGGAGCGAAGTGCGAGAGTGACATTGATGAGTGTAGCTCCGCTCCGTGTCAGAACAGTGGCCTGTGCAGGGATGGGACAGGAGACTTCGAGTGTCAGTGCCAACCAGGCTTTGTGGGTACGTAGCATGAACCCACCGCCAGCACACATTACAGGAGCAAAGAGCTCCAGTACAGGGCCTTGGCCAGCAACATTTGCTTAACAAGACTCTTCTGGCACAGACTGAAAAGTGACTTGTCTTTCAGCTTTAGAACCAGGTCTGGTGTAACACTGTGTAGCTTAAAGCAGACTGTGGATTTATTGGGTCTGCAACACATGCTTTATCTTACACTTCTTTTCCATTCAGCCACTGTTGTTCCTGAGACCTGGCCATGATTAAACACATGGCTGCCCTGCAGGAGTGTTTTTGTTCATGTGTGACTGTGTGTGTGTGTGTGTGTGTGTGTTGGGAAGGATCACTGTGTGAGGTTGAAATAAACGAATGCAGCTCCTCTCCATGTTTAAACGAGGGAGTGTGTGTGGACAAGGTGAATCGCTTCATCTGCAGCTGCACAGATGGATTCACAGGTGAGCATTTTTATACTGAAAAATTATGTAAAGGCACATCCTTACACAGTTCTTTGAGAAAACTTTTAATATCCAGAACAGCAAATTTTCAAGTGCAATGAGCAATTTCTTTGTTTTTTCACCATGTAAAAGTTGATTTTTGAGGGTTTTTTTTAGCTCTCTGAGGATTTCTTACTACCTTCATTTATTTCTCCCATCCGTACACATCATAAATGTTAGATTATTTTTGTAAAAGGTTAAAAATCACCCTGAGGTTTAGACATTTGCATCTAAGAACCATGGTGAAGCCATACAATCTTGCTGTCTCTTCCCAGGCTCCCAGTGTGAACTGGAGATAGACGAGTGTGAGTCCAGTCCTTGTCAGAACGGAGGGGTGTGTAAGGACAAAGAGGCTGAATACTCCTGCTCCTGCAGTCAGGGCTTCACTGGAGACAACTGTGAGGTGAACATCAATGAGTGCTACAGCGCCCCCTGTCTGAACGGAGGGACATGTGTGGATGCTATCAATGACTTCAGGTGAACAATGACGTGGAACCTTTGTTAACCATATGGTTGCTAAGGACTGTTGTAGTGTTGTAGTTGCACATCATTGATTGGCACTATGCATTAGAATGAGCCAAAAGATACACCAGAGATTAGAGATCAGTTATTTTCTACGGACATCCATGACACAAGGCAGCATCTACATTTTCAAGATTAGCATAAAAGTACAAAGAAAAGAGTGAGAGAACACATTTAGAATTTCACTTAGAAATTTCTCAATGTGTTGTAAACAGCTTTATAAGTTTCTGGTTTGTCATTCATATAATAAATTATAAGTATTAGTATCACTACTTTTGTTGTTGGTATAACAAAACCTTCCTAACATTTCCTCCCTCGTTTACCTGATCAAATGAACCACAACCTGCCCAGCTTTAGTAATGACACAGACTTGTTTCACATGGCCTCTTAATGACAGCCACAAACACGTTCCCTTGCGTGTACTCTGCAGGTGTGAGTGTGTGCGGGGGTACAGTGGCAAGCTGTGTCAGGTGGATGAGGATGAGTGTGAGCCAAACCCGTGTGAGAATGGTGCCAAATGTGAGGATGGAGTGGGAAGCTACACCTGCCGATGCCCTCCTGGGTTCAACGGAACCAGGTGTGAGACAGGTATAGACACCACGGCAAAAAGAGACAGAGATACAGATGGACAAATGGACACAAAGGAGAAGTTAGTCCACTGACTGTAGATAGAAAGGAGAAGTTGTTAGACATGAATATAATCTTTGTCAGCATTTTTTGAGTTAAAGCAGAGCTTTCTTTACTATAATAGGTTCAGAATGCGGAAGATGTTCAGATAGTTCCTGCTTTATGTAGCCAGCAGTGTCTCATTGATTTTGAGGAATGATTTCTTTAAAAAAAACTTTTGCTGACATAATGTTCCTTCCTTCTGCTGCTGTTTTGCTCCTTGAAAGCTTTGGTTTCTTCTTTGTTTTGTGTTTCTCAGAAATGTCTTTCTCGTTTGACCTGGAGTTTGAAGTCTCTGGTATCCATGGTTATGTTATGATGGATGGCCTCATGCCACCACTGGACCAAATCACATGCACGTTCTGGATGAAGTCGTCGGACACGGTTAACTATGGAACTCCCATCTCATATGCTGTGGAGGGGGGAAGTGACAATTCCTTCCTGCTCATAGACTACAATGGGTGAGAGATGTTTTGAGACATTACATCTGTCTGTGTATTAAACCTGCTGTTATCACCCTTATCCAGCATGTTCAAAGATGTGTGTATTATAATAAGTAAGTCCTGAGCGTTTGCCCCGGACCTCCTTTAGCTGGGTGCTCTATGTAAACGGGAAAGAGAAGATCACGGACTGCCCCGCCGTCAACGATGGTCGCTGGCACCACATTGCTGTGTCATGGAGGAGCAAGGATGGAGACTGGAGAGTTTACATCGATGGAAACCTCTCAGATGGAGGGAAGGACCTGTCCCTTGGTGCCACTATTCCAGGTAGAGCAACCACATGCCAGACCTCCACATGTCTTTTTTTCCTCTCAGAATAAACCTTTTACACATATACTAACTAAGGACAATTGGAAGAAGACAGTTCAATAAAGTGTGTTGTACGTAAGACGGGATAACATACGGTGAGATTCATAAGACCCTAGGACCTATTGTCATATATATGAGTTCTTTAAGACATTATATCATGTTTTAAGCCCATATGCTGTAAACCATGTGGTGTATTGTTCCTAGTGAATGGGGATTGTGCTTATTTAATGACTGAACACTTTGGTTTGTTTTGGCCTGTGAAGGAGGTGGAGCTCTAGTCCTTGGGCAAGACCAGGATCAGAGAGGTGAGGGTTTCAACCCCGTTGAGTCCTTTGTGGGTTCCCTCAGCCAGCTTAACATATGGAATTATGTCCTCTCACCCCAGCAGGTATGTCTGCTCTAAACTACCGTTTCATGTATCTACCATTTTATGTATAATTTTACATAAGATGTATTTTATGTAAAATTGGTTATTTTTTGTTTTCTGAGATTTCTTTACAACAGTGGCAGCCTGCCCATACATTATAACATGGCAAACACATAACAAAATTATCAAGCATTTGACACAGACATAATGATTTTAATTATGTTTTATTAGCCAGTGTCAATCTTATCCTAAGAAAAACTAGAATTTGTTACCTCATTGGATTAATGAATGAACTCATCTCCTCCAGAGTTCCTGAAAATCAGTCACCTTCACTTTTTCTGAACAGTTTCTTATTTTTTATACGAACCTTTATCCATAAAGTTGGATGTTGGGTTCAGGATGTTCAGAAAACAAGCCACCGTATGAACTTGTGTGAATGTTTACAACATTCTGATAGGCTATCATAACTAACTTCAGTGTAACATCAGGGTTGGTGGTGTTTTGTATTGGCCACTGTGATATGGGATTATGGTTATAATGTCTGGTCTCCTGCCGCTGATCTCAGATCAGGTCTTTGGCCACCAGTTGCCCAAGTGACCTACAGAGAGGGAATGTGTTCGCCTGGCCAGACTTCCTGCATGGAGTCACAGGCAGAGTCAAAACCAGCCCAAAGAGCATGTTCTGTGCTGGTGAGGATTCCTCCTTACACATCTTTTCAAGCAATATTTGTGGTCCTACCGGAAACATTTACCAGAGATGTTTTAGAGAATTGTAATTGATCCCGCCAATATTTTCTTCTCTCTTTTTACAAGCCCAAAGTTCACCAAATGACCAGGATTTGTTATACTTAGCACTGGGTTGTGTTTTCATGTGTTAGACTGCCCTCTGCTGGAGGCTACTGTTCCCAACCTGCTCTCCTCCAGTTCAGCAGTGACCCCAGGCTCTCAGGTAAAGTTCTCCTGCAATCCCGGATTCTACCTGGTGGGGGAGCCAGTGCAGCAGTGCCAGAATAAAGGCGCATGGAGTCACACACAGCCTCGATGTGAACGTGAGTGTGTCCAGACAAACAGATCCACACACTCATGCGGACTTTCAGAAATCTACAGGAGCACTGTAATGCATATACAAAAAGACATTCAGTTTATGTCCTCATCAACATGTATTCAGTTAACAGAGATATACAGAAATGCAGACATAAAGTACATACATAAGCCCCACACAGGTACATTATGAATGATTTGAATCACTGATACATGACTTACCTTTGCTTCTCTGCAGGTACGAACTGTGGCACTCCCCCTCCTCTGGAGTATGGCCTCTATCAGGGGGAAGATTTTTATGCTGGGAGCTCAGTGGTTTACAAGTGTAAACCAGGCTTCTACCTGCTTGGAGAAAGCAAAATACAGTGTGGCAACAGTGGCAAGTGGAGTGGCAGCCTGCCTGCATGTCTGGGTAAAAACCAAAATTAAATTCCATGCATATATTTCATATATTTCATATAATGCACATAATAGTGAAGTCTTACTTCACTAATACGTATGAAATAAGCGACTGGCTTGTGTGCGTGTGTTTTGTAGATGTGGATGAATGTGCTTTGGGCTCCGACTGTGATGACAATGCAAGCTGCCAGAACACGGATGGTTCTTATAACTGCACTTGCATCTTCCCCTACACTGGAGACGGCAAACACTGCACAGGTAACTCAGACTACAGCGTGTTTAACGTAACAACAAATGAAACTGACCGCAGCAATGACATAATCCATAATCCTAAAGAAATAACAATTAAATAATCACATGACTTTACCATAACATGTGAAGCAAGCCACAGGACAAGCTGCCACTGACAGCTGCCATCACTGTAGATGACATCATCAGTGTTAATGTTAACCACCCCAAAACCATTTCTGTTGTATGGTTATGGTGCTCATTCCTTTTTTGTGTTACTGGTGGTCCTAAACTGTCAGTTTTGAATCAAATGGAAGCCAATGATATAATTCTTTTAGTAGATAATTCTTCACAGTAACACAGTGGTGCTCATGACGCAGCATGTTTTTTTATTATACTGAGCAGAGCGTTTAAAATGTAAAGACTCAGGTCTCCTTGACAGTAGCTTCTTGACTGTGGGTAGTGACGAGGATGATTACAGACTTACCTTATACCATGTGTCATGTTCCGAAACAGACACATGGCACGTTTCTTACTGTAGAGGTAGCCATGTTTATTGAGCCCAGTGCCTGCTTTGGAATGATTCCACATACAGGCCTTTCCAGCCCTGCTATTTAAGATATAAACATTGCAGACATCAGACCCACAGCTCAGGCTGTGGTATGTAGATGCCAATCAATACTTTGAGTGAGCTGCATTAGATTAAGCATAATGGATTGGGAGTGGATTTAAATCCTGGAGCACGATCGATGTGCTGAACCAGGGCTGGGCATTCAGTACTGATATACTGAACCCATTAGAAAGAAACACTGACTGCACCATTACTGCACTATGTATTCAAGTGGCACATCCACAAAAGTAGACTGACTGGTTTTACATTAGACCCCAGGCTGAAGATCTTCAAAAACTTGTTCAGCCCAGGATCATCATCGTTTTTTGAGTCGGCATGTCAGAGCTCTTCTATCATTGTGTGATGTTCTCCCTTTCTGCTGACGTTTACACAAACACATAGACTTTTTGTTTTATGGTTAATCAAATCTATCCAGGATGACTACTGATTCTGTCACACTTCACACCTTTATTGCTCGTTCAAATCCTTATCAGCATTCAAATACTCAGTCATAAGAGTAGCTGGATATGTCTGAATGTATTTATGTGAAGAAATGCATTCAGATGAATACTAACATAAGCACTTCCCTGAGCAGATAGAGAACAGTATGGCTATAAAATGGAATGGTTTGCACAGGCTGTTCTTCAGTGTCAGCACACTGAGAGATTGGTTCTCTCTTGGTAATTCATGAAATAGGCCATGATATCTCCCATGATACTGTGGGATTTTGCAAGGGCTCTGAAAATTCCTTTGACCCTCCAGGTAGAGCAGGTAGACCGTGGTGCTAGCAACTCCAAGGTTATGGGTTTGAATGCCAGAGAGCACTCATATTGAATGGGTTTGAATGCCAGAGAGCACTCATATTGAATGGGTTTGAATGCCAGGGAGCACTCATATTGAATGGGTTTGAATGCCAGGGAGCACTCATACTGAATGGGTTTGAATGCCAAGGAGCACTCATACTGAATGGGTTTGAATGCCAGAGAGCACTCATACTGAATGGATTTGAATGCCAGGGAGCACTCATACTGAAAGGGTTTGAATGCCATGGAGAACTCATATTGAATGGGTTTGAATGCCAGGGAGCACTCATATTGAAAGGGTTTGAATGCCAGGGAGCACTCATATTGAATGGGTTTGAATGCCAGGGAGCACTCATATTGAAAGGGTTTGAATGCCATGGAGAACTCATATTGAATGGGTTTGAATGCCAGAGAGCACTCATACTGAATAGGTTTGAATGCCAGAGAACACTCATATTGAATGGGTTTGAATGCCAGAGAGCCCTCATACTGATATATGCAAGATTCTCTGGATAAAGTTGTTTAACAGTTGCTGTAAATTTAAATTAATATTTGACTGTTAAATTTAAAATGAAAAAGTTTTAGAATGCCTTGACAGTTGTATGAGACCATTTATTTCTTTTCTTTATTATTTTTTCTTATTTAATATAAATATTTGAATTCTTTCAGCCCTGTCATGCAGTCCACCTACTGTCCCAGAGCATGGAATCCTGATGGGAACGAACTTCACTTACAGAAGCAAGGTGACTTTCAGGTATCACTGTCAGTGATAGAAAAGTTAAATATAAGGATCGTATTAGTTATGAACAGGATTATAGTTACACAGAGGCCTTTATTTGGGTAATAAGATTATCATCTGCTCGACAGCTGTGAGAAAGGTTACATCCTCCAAGGGCCAATGGAAATCCAGTGTCAGTCAAACCTGAAATGGGACAGCCCACCACCTGGTTGTCAGCCTGTCACTTGTGGAGAGCCTCCAGTGGTAGGCCATGCAGAGTTCACTCTCAACGGCAAAGTCTACTTGTCCACTCTGACGTACACCTGCATGGAGGGATACAGGTAACAATGAACATTTGTCTATTACTATAATAAATTTTATATATATACATACCATTTAGAGTGCAGCAGTCATAGATGTCAGTCAGCAATCCAACGTGATGGCAACATCAGTAACAAGGAATACGAGAAGCTTGGGAGATACCAAGGGTTGAAGGAAGGGATAGAAAATATGTGGAAGGTAATGGCAACAGTGGCTGCCATAGTTGTCAGAGCACTAGGGGCTTCCAGCAGATCCCAGGAACAACATCTGAGATCTCTGTCCAGAAGAGTACAGTACTGGGAACAGCTAAGATCTGCACAAGACCCTCAAGCGCCCAGGTTTCTGGTAGAGGACCCAAGCTTGAATGGGAAGAAAGTCTAGTATATATTTCTTTAGGTTCAGCAAAGTCCAGTTATTTTTTTCTGTTCCAGCTCCTCATATACATGAACCAAGTCACCAAGGTGCAAAGTATGACCAGTATGTGTTATAGCAGAGCAAAACCTGGTCTGGCTGGAGCCTTCTGATTATAGGATTAAGATTAATTTAATTATAGAATATTATGAAATTTCATGAAACATTGTATTATTTTTCAGGCATTTTGTGCACCAAATGAAAGGCTTTATAGAATCCTAAACATAACGGTAGTGGTTGGTTAAAAAAGGTTACTTTCACTGACCCATACTGAATGCTCAGCCATGTGGTGATACACCTGTAATGTAAACTTTCCACTGTAAAGACTCCAGGGCCCAAGAGAGCTGCAGTGTGAGCCATCTGGAGAATGGACATCCCCTCCCCCAGTCTGTGCCAGACTGAACTGTGGGGAACCGCCTCACTTGAAAGATGCCATGATCAAAGGAGACAACTTCACTCTGGGCAGTCAAGTGCACTACGTCTGCAAAGAGGGGTAACTACATCAGACTAGTTATCATAACTCATAAAAGCAATTACATGAAAGACATTAAAATAAAAATGCCATGTAGGCATTAATGAACCTATTTATAGTAATATTATTTTGTCTCTAGTAAATGTGAAAGTAACTAACAGTGTTTTGTATTGACTGCAACCAGATACACACTACTTGGTGCTGAAACCCAGAAGTGCCTGCTGAGTGGCGAATGGAGTCATGACTCCGCCCAGTGTGTACCTCGCTCATGTGGGCCTCCTCCACCTGTTGACCACGCCCTCCCTGATACCGGACACCAACTGTTTGGTGACACGGCTATCTACTTCTGCAATGATGGTTACACCACAGGCAACAACACCAAGCTGTTCTGCAATGCAGAGGGCACTTGGGCACCTCCCGATGGACTTAGTATGCCACACTGCATTGCCAACTTCTGCCAACGGCCCCCAGATCTACCTCATGCCATTTTGGACTCCATCAACAAGTCCAAGTATGCAAGTAACACAGAGGTCAGCTACAAATGTGAGGAAGGCTTTGTGCTCAACACTACTGCAACACTGAAATGCCTAATTGGAGGAGACTGGTCCCCTTCACCCATGGACATTGGTTGTGTTCCTGTGAGATGCTCCAAGCCTGAGACTATTGAAAGGGGTTATGTCAGTGGAACAAACTATAGCTTTGGAGCTGTGGTTGCATATAGCTGTGATAAAGGCTACTACATTAGAGGGGAGAAAAGGAGGACTTGTAAGGCTAATGGAGAGTGGGGTGGGGTTTTACCCACTTGCCAACCTATTGCTTGTTCTAGTCCACCTCGATTGACTAATGGCTACATACAGGTGAATATTCAAATTTATACTTCTTTTATGACTGTTTGTACTGAAATACATGCTCGTAGTTCTTAAAATAGCCTGTTTTTTAATCAATATCTATTTTACTATTGTTGCTTTATTAACTGTATCGTTCATCATTTTCAGGAGTTCATGAGGAAGGTCAGCTATGTGTACAGCAACAAAGTTACATACGCTTGCAATGCTGGTTATCGTCTGACAGGGAAACCTGAGCGTATGTGCATGGCCAACAAACAGTGGACCAATACGGACCCTCCAGTCTGTGTGCTTTTGACCTGCCCCACTCCTTCTAATATTGAGCATGGACACTACCGTGGATCCACATTTGAGGTGGGAAGTAAAGTGGAATATGTCTGTGATGAGGGTTATGAACTTACTGGAGATGCAGTATGGACATGTTTAAAGTATGGTAAGTGGGACAAGAGCAGAACACCCCACTGTTCCCCAGTTAAGTGTCCAGAACCACCTTTGGAAGAGAATCATTTAGTATTGCGAAGCCTGGATTCAGACTCAGGAACTGTGGAGCTTTCCTGTGAAGATGGTTACGTACTGTATGGAGCAAGGACTCTTCGATGTACCCCATCCCAAGAATGGAATGATTCCTTCCCAGTATGCAAGCAGGTGTCTTGTGGACCACCACCAGAGGTTTCTTTTGGTGATCCATCATCAGCATCGTCCTATTTTAGCAGTGTGGTTACCTACTCCTGCATGGCTGGCTTCACCCTTCGGAAGGAGTCTTCTGTTACCTGCCAGGCAGATGGACACTGGAGTATCCCACATCCAGAATGTATTCCTGTGGAGTGCCCACATCCTGAAGAAATACCAAATGGTATAGTGGATGTTCAGGGTCTCATGTATCTTAGCACTGCACTGTATAGTTGCAAGCCCGGGTATGACCTAGTGGGGAACTCAACTGTGCTGTGTGGTCAGAGCGGTCACTGGATTGGAGGAGTACCTGCTTGTCACCCCGTTGAGTGCCCTCCACCAAAAGAGATTGCCTTTGGCTCTGCTAAGTACTCGCGACTTCAGTTTAGCAGGTCAGTGACCTATTCCTGTCAGCGAGGATATCGTCTAGAAGGTCCAGAGACTCTTACTTGTCTAGAGAGTGGTGAATGGGACAAGGAAGCTCCATCTTGCATGCAGGTCTACTGCTCGCCTCCTAAACCAATTGAAAATGGATTTGTTGAAGGTCAGGCCAATAAGTTTGGTGTCACTATCTTCTACAGCTGTTTCCCAGGCTTTCTTCTTGTAGGGGAGAACCACCTTACCTGTGAGGAACATGGTTGGTCAAGTGCAGTGCCCATCTGCACTCCAGCAGATTGTGGCCTTCCTCCACACATCGATTTTGGTGATTACTTGAAGATTCAAGATCCATCTGCTGAGTTGTCAAGAGAAAACATAAAATCAACAGGCCAACCCTTGCTAGCAGACAACAGCTATTTGCATGGAACCATGGTCCAGTATCACTGCCATTCAGGATATGAAGTGAGTGGTGGAGTTGCACTTGTGTGTCAAGAGGATGGGACTTGGAATGGGACAGCACCTGTGTGTGTACCTGCTGAATGTGAGACACCTCCTGATCCTGAACATGGATCAGCAATAGTAATAGACACTGCATTGGGTAGCTTGGTGGAGTATAACTGTAATGAAGGGTATGAGCTGGATAGCCAGCCTATGCGACAGTGCATCTCTGGACGCCAGTGGAGTGATGAAGCACCCAATTGTGTTCCTGTAAACTGTGGCGACCCGGGAGGCATTGCTAATGGCAAAGTGGTGGGAACTTCTTTCCACTTCAGGGAAATGATCCGCTATGAGTGCCATTCTGGATTTATTCTGCAAGGCTTGGAAAACAGAACTTGCCTAAAGGATGGCAAATGGGATGGCAAAGCACCATGGTGTAGAGCTGTGTCTTGTGGACGTCCTGTAGTGTCAAGTAGTGTGTTGATGAAAGGAGATGATTATACCTTTGGCAAGCGGGTGATCTTCCAGTGCAACCCTGGGTTCATCCTGCAGGGGGCACCCACAAGTGTTTGTTTAGCACATGGCACCTGGAGTGAAAGTGCCCCCAAGTGCCTCCCAGCTGACTGTGGTGCTCCACCTATTGTTAAAAATAGCCGTGTCTCAGGAACAAATTATGGTTTTAATGGCAAAGTGAATTATGAGTGCGATGTAGGCTATACTTTAATAGGAAATCCCATCCTTGTTTGTAGAGGTGATGGACTATGGGATGATCCTCCACCGCGATGTGACATAGTCACCTGTGATCCACCTGAGGACATCAGTCATGGCTTTCTAAATGGCTCAAGCTTTAATTTTGAGGATATAGTGGAGTATGTTTGCTTCCCTGGCTATGAGATAGTTGGAAGTCCAATTTTACGCTGCGCTGCAGAAGGAATTTGGCTTGGGGAGGTGCCAGAATGTCGACCATGTGTGTGCAACCCACCAAAGCTAAAGTTTGGTGTCGTGCTTGGACGAGATCACACCTGTGGGGCCAGTATTTGGTTCCGATGTGATGAGGGCTATAAAACTCTTGGACCTACAGAAGCAGTGTGTGATAAAGGTGGAGTATGGAGTCCAGGAGTACCCATATGTAGCAGGGGAAGATGTTCCACACCTCCTCCAAATGTACCCAATGCTGTTGTAATAGGCAGTGCTACTATGTTTGATACTGTCACCTATGGATGCAGACCAGGATACCGTTTGAGGGGACCTCCTAACGTCTCCTGTGGAAGGCTGGGCAGGTGGGGAGTGCCTAACTTACACTGTGATCCTGTGTCTTGTGGAATGCCCCCTCTTGTCCAAAATACAGAAATTGTGGGATCCACTTTTACATATGGAAGCAAGGCACAATACAGGTAATCTGACCTTTTTTAGGTTTACCTTAGTCACTGCTCATACCAAAATTTAATAAGGCTGTAGAGGTCAGCATTATTCACTGTGTTAGCTTTATGCTGTATAGAAGTGCTTTAAATGTATGATTTCCCTCTGCTTCAGGTGCCTAGATGGATATGAACTGGCCACACAAACAGACTCGGTCAACTGTCAGAGCGATGGTACTTGGTCTAAACATAGTGTGAGGTGTCGACCGATTCCATGCAGTCTTCCCACCAATCTAACCAATGTCATAGTCACAGGAGCTCAGCTCACACCCATAGGAGGCACTGTAACAATATCCTGCAAATCTGGGTTTTATCTTGAAGGTCCAGGATTATCTGAATGTGAGGTATGGGCGCATTTAATAGCAAATATAATACAATTAACTTGTTGTTAAGAGTACTATAATAACGTCAAAATCAAACATTAATGTAGAAGTGAAATTTGACATATTTACACCATTCTGCTTTATCATCCTTTCATGGGCTGCTGCATTTTGAGTGTTTTGTTGTTGTTGCTGTTGTTAGCTGTTTGGCAGGTGGTCTCCATTTTTCTCCTTCAACTCATGTGTGGCTATAATCTGTGAGAAGCCCCTCCCCCTTCTCCATGGTAACATTGAAGGCGAAAGCTATAGTTATGGGGACATGATTACGTATTCATGTCTACCAGGGTTTGAACTACAGGTACATCTAATATATTTCCATTTGAGCTACTTTAATGTGAATGCTGTTGATTACTTTATATTATGACTGATTAGTATAGTCAGATTTGATTGGCGGATTGTTACATTTACCTAAAGAAGCTATACATTAAATACTCTTTCTAGATACAAGCTCATGCACCACATACACACCTCTGTTATGTCTTCCAGTGAACCACAGTTATAATCATCCTCCTAGAGGACCACAGTTATAATCATCCTCCTAGAGGACCACAGTTATAATCATCCTCCTAGAGGACCACAGTTATAATCATTCTCCTAATGAACCACAGTTATAATCATCCTCCTAGAGGACCACAGTTATAATCATCCTCCTAGAGGACCACAGTTATAATCCTCCTCCTAGAGAACCACAGTTATAATCATCCTCCTAGAGAACCACAGTTATAATCATCCTCCTAGTGAACCACAGTTATAATCATCCTCCTAGAGGACCACAGTTATAATCTTCTTCCATAAACCGCAGTTTAGCAATACCTAATGTTATATCATTCCCACAAGAAAGGTTGTGTTAAAAACCAGATGTCTATAGTACATTTTTCTTTGTCTCTCATTTCTCCATCATAGGGTGACAGTGTTCGAATTTGTCAGCGAGACTCCACATGGAGTGGAGCTCAGCCTCTGTGTGTTGGTGAGTCTATGTTGTGTATCTTTACAACTGACATGTCACACCTTTCATTGAATTTTTATGTTTTGGTTGTAGGTTTTGTACTGTTGTTTATAGTATGTATGCATGCAACCTAATATACAGGGTACTGAAACTTGTTAATATATTGAACATAGTACCCTTTTATTAACTCTGTTTGTCTCAGTTATTCTCACAAGTCATATGTTACTGCATTATAACGCTTCATTACAGCAACGTCATGTGGTCCGCCACCATTTGTGGATAATGCGGTTTCTGTGTCAACTGGTGAATCATACCAGAGTAATATCACTTATGTGTGTAAATCTGGACTGAATCTGATTGGCCCACAAAGCCTTACCTGTCAGATTAATGGAACGTGGAGCTTACCTGCTCCAACCTGTGAGGGTAAAAAAAGCTAATTTAATTATAGATTATTTGTATGTAGCAAAATATTTAAAATTCATAATCATCCCATGCTTACATTATCTCACTCTCGTCCTGTCTATTTTCTCTCTTTCTCTCATTTTTTCCTCAGCACCTGAAGGTTGTGTAAAGCCTGAAAAAATATTAAATGGAAAGGTGCAGGAACACAGTATGGCCAGTGGGAATGCTCTTGAGTTTTTCTGTGATAAAGGTTACGCTCTCCAGGGGGAGTCCCTCGTTGTGTGCATGGGAAATGGATCCTGGAGCTCAACTTTTCCTGTCTGTACACGTAAGATTCTCATTCACTTTCATGCCATCTACAGCTTCTTGGAAAAAAGACTGTTTATAATATCTAATGTCTATTAGGATTTGCAGCATGATGAAAAAGGATGTACTTCGTCAATGTTCGTTTAGGAATTCTGTTACTAAAAATAATTACAGAAAAAATTCCTCACTTTGAAATAAATTTTGTGAGGTTTGTTATTCATACATTCAGACAGTGTCACACAAGGCTCATGTAAAATAATAAAATAGGTTGCTGTCAGCAAGATATTTTTTTTCAGATATTTTACACTTTATAATAGTAAACTTTTATCTACTTCATTCTCATTTCTCTCGTGCAGCCAAGTGATTGTCATATCGTTTACGAACTCGATTAATCGATTCTTTTTAAGTAATTTGGCGTGCATAGGTTTTCAACTGCCTTCAACTGATGTTGGAGCCTTACACCAGTGAAACCAGAGCAGCCGTTAGTGGGTGTGAAGCCCTGTTAGTACACACTGATTAGTACACACAGATAATACTGCGCAAGACTGTACCTGCCTTCCTCTCTCAAAACAGTTTGCTTTGTGCAGTGCTCACATTTCATTACCAGTAAATGAATCATCGCAAGATTCTTAGTTAATCTGTTTACTTCGTAGATGATCTATTTACTTAACTGTTTATTCATAGTTAATCTGTTTACTTCGTAGATGATCTGTTTACTTATCTGTTTATTCATAGTTGATCTGTTTACTTCATAGATGATCTGTTTACTTATCTGTTTATTCATAGTTGATCTGTTTACTTCACTGAAGTGCAATACCAGTGGGTACCAGTGGGCGTTGTTTTAATGACACCTCTGTTTTGCAAGTTGATTCTATGGCAGCAATGAAGTTAGGAAACAAAGAAAAACACTGATCTGCACACAGAACTTCAGAACCACATTAAATACATGTTATGATTTCAACATCTGCTCTTTCTAATATACACTGGTATCATACTGAGAGAATGTATTACTCACATAATACTGGAAACTGTAAAATTGAAAGTCAAATTGAAACAGAAAGTCCTTTTATCTCTCCACAGCCAAGTCATGCCCACCTCCTCCTGGCCAGACAGGGAACAGTCTCAATACCACGTTTCTGGTGGGTCAGACAATGCTGGTCAGTTGTCCTAAAGGTCAGCAGGTCAGAGGTCAGAGGGGCAAAAGCACTGCCACCATAACCTGCAGGAATGACCAGACGTGGAGTGCAGTCTCCACAGTTTGTGAGAGTGAGTATACAGTGTTTCTCAGCACCATTCCTACTGTGCAGTTTCCATAGTGTTTTCACTAAGTCTTACAGTATTACATGAGCAGTTATTAGGTTTATCCCTGAACAGCTGCTAACGCCTTCTTTGATATCTCTGTTCTGTGAACTGTATTAGCAGTTGCTCAACCTTTGAAAAGATAGTGTAAGGAGAAGAGACAATATGCTTCAGATGAAACATAAAAATAAACTTAGAAAACGTTTTCTGTATTTTGTTAATGTTAGCCTATACTATGCATTCATTAATCTTTGGTATCATATAATGTTCAGTCTACACTCCCATCTTTGGCCCTCTGTTTCTCATGTTGTTTTTATGAAGGTTTGCTTAATTGTGCCGCTGCAAAGTGTGGCAGTTTCACAATGACTTCCAAACATATTTTCAGATTTAGTTTGCAAATGCTCATTAAAGTTTTTTTTTATTTTCTCCCCTCACACCAAGTAGCACCACCGAGGTTTAAATGCTTCCCTGTGCTCTCTGTTTAGTTCCTTCTGTGTGAAATAAATTGTATGTGTTATATGAATTCCAAACTTGACAAATTAACATTACATAGCTAGCAACCAAGGACGCTAGGTTTGCTCTAATCACTCGTGTTATACACTAAATATGAAATATTAACTATTAAACATTCAACAAGAAATATAAAGTATGTAATATATCAATTGTTATTCAATTGTTAATGACTCTATGACACTAAATAGTTGCAATTTATTCCTATAGTCTGTGACCTTTTGCCCCCTTTGCATAGAGGAAAGAGCAGAAGTATGAAATGTGTTATGCAGTATTCAGATGCAACAGACTGTGACATATATATTTATATATTTCATATATATTTATATATTTCATATATACTTATATATTTCAATGCCATTCTATAGAAAAGGGCCATAGAGTGTTTGCAGTGTGGTCTTTCACGCTGTGCTTTTGCACATTTAAGAAATGAGAACCCCTGGAACCCCTGGAAACTCAACAGAAAATGCACACACATATACAGCAGTATGGACTTTGGGCAAGTGCTATCTACCACTATCTCTCTCTCTCTCTCTCTCTCTCTCTCTCTCTCTCTCTCTCTCTCTCTCTCTCTCTCTCTCTGTCTCTCTCTC
>JAOXYF010000017.1:8913378-8938724 GCA_028565775.1 Sternarchorhynchus goeldii
TATATATGGATACCCATGTTATATATATACACGTAATATGATGGTATATGTATATACACACATATGATATATACACACACAAACATTTCATTGGAGTGTTGATCATCATTCCTGCACCTCAACCTACTGATCAGACCATCTATATTCAGCTGAGGCCTGCTCCAGCATCGCACCCAGTGATGGCACGGTCCTGCGGCTGAAGGCTTGGCTGAAGCCCAGCCCTTTCAGCTCTGCTCCCTGATGGCCAGCTGGTCCTGTGTTACAACCCCACAGACTGTGGTGCTGCAGATCTGCCTCTGTCCCCGCAGCACCACTCAACAGCAGCGCCACCTCTAGGCCGTACAGAGTCATCAAACCGACACAATCAAAATGGTGTCTTATAGCCCAAATACACATATTGTTCGTGCTCCTTCTTCTTAAAACAGGATTTCAATGTAATGTGTTTCTGACAGATAAAAAGAAATGCAACATTACATCCCTAGGGCCCCAATGGCCAAAAGAGATTTTACTGGAAGACATCTGATAATGTTCTTGCCAAATTTACATTTCCTGTTGGTCACAGTGTATGTGGTCCACCCACACTGAGTAGTCATGTCTCCATTTACAGGAAATGCAAAGGTTTCCTCTAAATTATATTGCTGATCAAACAATAGTATTTTTGTGATGAACAGAACATTTGCTTATTTATGTAGTTCCTCTTAAATATGTTGTAGCAGCTCTTTAATATTGATGTGTGTGTGTGTGTGTATAAATATTTAAAGGCACTCAGCAGCTTCTCTTGATCTGCTTTATAACTGCACATGTTTGAACTGTGTTTCACTGTTTTTTGATGCAAACCTGTAACACACTCAAGCCTTTTTATAATCATAAAAACATGTTTTAATAATTTCATTGAAGCGTGCTTGAGCTCTCTCCTCTCCACACGCTCACTGCTTGGTAAGATTGGCTCGGGTTCCTGGGTTACTACATACTGGGCTGTTTCAGCCTTGTCTTGTGTGATAATTACAGTATAGTACAGGTACAGTTTCAGGTTAACGCTGGGTGTGAACTGTAGGGACGGGGCTAACGAATAAATTAAGAGAAAAAAAGTAAAACAAACAAACAAAAAACGAAAGAAAGAGGAAGGAAACATGATTTCAGGCTCTTACAGCCAGTCTGGGCTAAAGCTTCTTCCCCCATGCCAGCTGACTCCTCAACTCCCAGACCGACAACAAATATTTAATGAATATCGTATTTCATTTAAGAAACGTTGTGTTCTTCCATTGGTGTACTGGCTGGTACCTCGGTGACTGCTGTATGCTGTATCTGCTAACATCCTTTGCATATCCATCCACTTTACTTGCTGCCTCCCATGGATGGTGTTGCCCTATTTGTTATCATGATTGGTTGGTCTTGTATTTCGTAGTTATTGTTTACACTTGTGTTCTTTGTTTGAGTTGCACCACAGTGCTGCACCATGTTGCTTTTGTCCCTGTATACTATATATCACTGGAATGGCTCGAAAAAAAAGAATGTATGCTTTCTTCACAATAACATCCCCATATGAACACAAAAAACAGGCTACTGTTCCTTGTACATGGGTCAAGATTGGAGGAGTCTGCCTCCAAAAGAACCACTGAAACAGCTGAAACAAATCAGGCACCATTACTGATGCACTTCCTGACAGTAAAGAAGCCTTCGCAGGTGAGGATCAGATGGCCGCTGACAAGTTTCACCTCCTCTTTTAGCTCAACGTTGCTCTCTGGGTTCCATCAAAGTGCTCTAACAGAACCCATGCTTTAGCGTTCACCATGCCAGAGGAAGCCTTCCTGGAGATAGTCTCCTATATCTCTCCTAGATTTGTTATTGTTCTAACAAATCAAGGGATCTAACATTCCAGCCACTAACAAAGCATGTTTTCACAAAGTCATGTAGAAAGTTAAAAAGCTTTGGAAAACACTGTGGTGTAAAAGACATACTAGAAGTGTAATAATAATGTAACCTGTGACTTGTTTAAACTGCTGTCCTAGGAACGGATTGCATCACATTTCTACTATAGCCAAAAAGAAGAAGAAAGAGCACAGGCGTGTGTAAAAATCGGATTTTATTTCATGTTTAACAGTGTGGTTTTATATCATTCGTTTTTAAATGCAAGTATTAAAGCAGAGCCGTCAGACTTTAACGATGGCCTTTCCCGTGTTCTCACCTTGTAGCAGGCCGATGAAGGCTGCAGGCATGTTCTCAAAGCCAGTGGTCACATGCTCTCTGCACTTTAGCTTTCCCTATATGAAATAAAGACAGCATCCACGGAGATTAGGTTTCTAAACAAGCCTGAAACCAACTTTAAATCAACATATCTAGTCAATATTCAAACTGAAGGACATTCGCAGAGACGGTTCTTAAAGGACAGATGTTCAGGTTCTTTTTGCTTCCAGAATCAGGAAAGGATTCTAGAACAAGGCACAACTTGCCTCCTGCATCCAGGTGAGCATCCTCTTCAAAGACTCCTGATTCTTCTGCTCCCATCTCCCCACCAGGAAGCCCTCCATCCGCAGCTCCTTCAAGATCATAGCCTGCTGTGGATAAGGACCTGGGGCACAACACACACGTTTTCATTACCACAACTGCAGTAACACATCATTATGCAGTTGTTAATCATACATTCGTCTTCCTGCACAATGCGATCCCAAATATAACAAAAATAATATGGGGATTAGAGTTATAACCAGCTCATATATATTTTGATGCACCAGTACCACATCTAACCCACATCTAATGCAATACCATGCAAAAGGTATGATATCTAATGTTTAATGTTGACAGACCTGTTTGAGGTTCTTTGTCATTATATGTAGAAATTCCTCCACACACAGCAATCCTTCCAAAGCGTTTCATCTGTGAGAGGGCAACACTAGAGAAAGATCCACCAACCTGTGAAAATGAACTCAGACTGTTTTCTTGATTCCCCGCAGAGCAAATCAGAATTACTTTATTAATCCCAAAGGGAAATTTCAGTTGTTATAGTTGCACCCATTTGTATGGAAGATGAAAAATAATAAGAAAACACGAAATATATTCTTTATAATAAAAAAATCTTCATTAAAGTGGCAGTGGTAACACATACGGAATAGTGTATAAAGCAGTTCACATGTTTACACCTGTAAAATATTTCCCATCTGGATAGTATAGTTTGTATTGAGTATTGCATAGGTAAACCAAAGTGTCACACATTGAGGGAGGAGTTATAGAGTTTGATGGACACAGGTAGGAACGACCTCCTGTGGCAATCTGTGGTATAAAGACATAGAACTATTGGCATGCCAGACACAGAATTAGACACAGAACTATTAATCATTATTTACCTTGATGTATAACAGAAAACACATTTTAATACACTTTAAGAATTAAATCCTTTTTAGACTTTTAAGTGTAAGACACCAATACACACGTGACTTCAAGTTAAAACCCATCCATCTCCTTACATTATCAAAGTAGCAGTCGTAGCCATCAGGTGAGGCCTGCTTCAGCGCATCCTCCAGAGATGGCACGGTCTTGTAGTTAAACACACGGTCGAATCCCAGCTCCTTCAGGTAGGCCTCCTTAGCCTCACTCCCAGCTGACCCCACCACCTTACATCCTTTCAGTTTGGCGATCTGACCTACTACACTTCCTACAGCGCCAGCCGCTGCGTTCACCAGAAGGGTTTCCCCTGGTTTGATGTCCAACACTTCCTCTAAACCGTACAGGGCTGTCAATCTGTGAAGCAAAGTAAAAATAAGGATTAAGTACAAACAAATGCACTGAAAGTATACATAGTTAAAAGCACATATTGAAAGATGCTGAAATGATCGACTTATTGGTCAACTTGATTTGCAAGTGAGTGAAATGCATGTTTGATATTTTGAGCCACTATGAACAGAAAAGCCAACAAAAAAAATTCTTCAATTTAATGTTTTTTATATGATTGTATCACTATAATCAGTACCTGGCGTGCAAGTTCATCCACTTGTATTTGACATGTGGCAAAGACACTCTATTGAGACCTTGATAACAAAGTGTGTTACCGTAACCCCTAAAGATGGCCAGCAACACCAGGAAGCTTTCATGTCAGCGCAATAACAAAGGCCTATTTTTTAAGAACTGACCAGAGAACTAAAACCTTCACACAAAACATCAGTCTCTGCTGTAAAATAATTACAAATATATTGATTTATGTTTTGAAAGGCCTGCTGGCAAATCTGAAGGCATCAAACAGGTGTAAAAGAAGAGGGATTCACACTTAATACAAGTAACTCCTGCCACTACTAAAATCTCAAAACACAAAGACGTCTTCTGCAGTCTGTAAAAGAAATGGCCCACTGAATTTACAACACAATTTCCAGGTTACAGACAAAACTACAGGTGCTGTAATCTTTTTCGTTCTTCATCATGATTATTTAACAAAAGTTTGTTTTGGCGCTTTACAAAACTTCATCATTCAGTAAAAAGGATTAAGAAGTTTGTACCCCGGCATCCCAATGCCCCCAAGAGCATGAGAGAGAGAGACATTTAGAGGCCAATCATTCAGGACCCGTGTGAGACCAGTCCCATCTGACACAGTGTGTGTCCTCCAGCCGCATCGGCCAACCACGTGAATTCCCACGGGAAACTTTGGATTATTACTCTGAATCACTCTGGAAATAAACAAAATTATTACAATACCACATTACGTTTATGAATTTCTAAACATAACACTAAGTTAACTTCAGTATCAATCATTTCACTAGTTGTTTATAAACTATATATAGTTTATATACCCTTTATAAAGTATAAATAAAGTTGAAAAGATAAAACGTACATTTTAAATAAAAACTTTTCACCCAAGGAAAAGCCAGACCGTACATGTATATAAAATAAAGAGAAATTACAGTTCAATAGATGCTGCAGGATGTGCTCTGAGTTTACCTACAGAGAGTCATTCAGGACTCAACACCAACACAGGCAAATTAGTAGTGCAGTGCTGTTACCATTGGTTACAAAACCTCCGTTGCTTCAGAACACATACTATGTCTTTACTATGACACTATGTTTCTGACTTATTTCTTTTCTTAGACAATTAACTACAGATGCTGTTGATAATGCACACTCCAGCCCACCAACCAGTTTTGCTTTACTCGCTCACTAGTTGACCAGTTGCATGATTTATAGTTAACAGATAATTATAATGTTCTTCATGAGCTTAACTGGTTGCTTAACACCAGTGAGCTTCCAAAATGCATGCTAATAAACTCAGTAACATGTGCTGGAGGAGAGTGATGCTAATAGACTCAGTAACATGTGCTGGAGGAGAATGTTTGTCTCTCTTACTTGGCCACCTGGGTTCCAATCATAACGTCCCCTGGGTGCATTCGTAAACGACTGTAAAGCCTGTGGAAAATGACAAACACTTGAAGGAACTCATCGAAAGAGGACATCATTATATAATTGTTTAACTATTAATATCTCCATCTCTAACACATCAGAAAGCGCTGCACAGAAGCTGACCTCAGACATGTGCAAGCAAAATGTTTAGTTATGAAGTCTAGCTAAATATTGTCCTTAGGACCCTTATAATTGCTATATAATTAATTATAAAATATTGTAATTTATAACTGGCAACACAAGTGAAAGTTGAATACAAACATTGCATGAGTATAATTTAAAAAGTATGAAATACTTTTGAAATATTCAGTCTTTAGATCACTCCACTGACTATAACACTTACCGCATGTACGGGTCCACGCTTAGGAACACTGCCTCCACAAGTACCTCTGAAACAGGTATCCATGATCATCAACAACAAAAAAACATAAAACATTTACAAGAAGATCGTGCACATGCTTGTGCACTAACCTCCATCTTTGAGTTCGGGGAGCTGCTCTTGCTTCAGCTCAAAGTCGCCATCTTTTGGAAAACCCTCAAAATGTTGCTTTAGGACCCAGGCCTGGGCTTGGAGCATTGTTCTTTGTATCGGGAACTTTATTTTACCGATGAATATAAATAAACAGGGACTCACATACGTTACTATATTCTAAAGAATTGCACACTTTCCAAATTCTATGTGCAAAATACAAATTAATGTGCAGCATTTGTGACGGAGCATTCAATCAGAGGCAACATGGATCATTACGTGGTAATCACGCGAATCCTTAAAAGTTACAAAATGCTAGCTAACATTCATCACTGTGAAGCTTTTAGGATAAGAACCAAAGACCCAACTTGTCCTCGTGAAATTTAAGTGGCTAGCCAACATTATTCTTGCATAAAATATTCACAAGGCAATGCAAAACTTTTTTTTACCTGCGCTAAAGCCGCCTGAAAATTATTTAACTGCTGTTATCTTATGCCAGGTTTAACTGTACGTACAACTTCTTGATAAGTGAAACTGAAGACAGAAGCACGTGCTACCTGACTGCGTCGCTGACGTTCTCCTCGTTCATTGGGTAAACATCCGTCACTCTGATTCGCTGGTCTAAATATCTATTATTCTTGTATTACAGAATACAAGTCTTTGGTCCAAATACGTCAGCTTGTGTATTTTGGAAATAAAATATATGTATTCCCAGAAATAGAAAGTAAATTGTAATATGAGTTCAATTATTGTTTGGTCGTGTATGGAATTCATTTGCCGTTTGAAATAAACACAATTTCATTGTCATTTTTAAGCAACTGATGTGACGTAGCCACAAGCGCGCCCTTTTTGTACCTTTGAACAAGGGTCACGGGACGCTCAGTCAGGAGAGTTCACTCGGCTGTGGAACCGTAACCTAGCAACTTAGCTATTTAGCTAACTTGCAAACCTTAGACAAGAACGAAAAATAGCTAGTTAGGTTGTCTGTCTTGACAACACGTAGTAAATGGGCACAGCTATATTGGTTTATTAAAAGGTGAGCATTTGCGTGAAATGTCTTTATTATTGGTTTGTTCAAATTGTTTAGCTAGCCATAGTAGCATTTCTGAAATTTAGCTAGCTAGAGAAGTTAGGTAGCTAGCTAACTAATAACGGTTATTTAACTACTATGCTAACTAACTAGCTGGTTATCGCTCTTTGTCTCCTGTCAACTACGGTAGGTAAACGCTAGGATAATTCACTCTTTGTGGTAGATACTGAAATGTCCTATCTGTATTAACTGCTAGCTAATAACCATTATCTAACTAGCTTACAAACTAATTAGCTTGCTAGCGTACTTCGCCTCATCTCAACTACGGTAGATAAACGCTACTATAATTCACTTTTTTGTAGTAACTGCTGAGACGTTATCCTGTGACACGTCACATACACAGTGGACCAGTTGAAAGTACCGGAGATCCGTTGTCGCCAAATATAACACTTTTATTTTATTTGAAACATGTCTGTCTTCCTGATTTGAGATTATGGAAAATGACGATTACAAGCATGCCATTTATGTGAAATTCACACATTTAACTGTTCCCTTTAATACTGGATTAAATAGATCAAATTACATTTGTGTGAGAATATGAACTGGAAACATTACAATTTGTCATGTAGTTCTCAATAACTTTCATTATCTTTAATCCTCAGTTGGTGAAGTAAATTGAACGGTGCTGTCTCGCAATTTACTCCAGGGGAAAGCATAAACTTGTTTGAGGGATCTACTTTCAAACATGCTAAATGGGGAGAAGTTCGTTGAGGCGCTATCGCGATTGGGTTATCCGGGTGCATCTTCGCTCAGAGGTTCAGAATTCGATTGGTTGTTCGATGCGGCGCCAGACAACCTGCATCTTTTCCGCGTCTTCTGTCACCGCCTGAGCCGCAACAATGTACTCACATCGGAAGAAGTGCAGGCATTTCGCGTGCTGCGTGCGTCTGGGAAGCCCATCTTGGATGAATCCGCGTTGGGGGAACTGTTGAAGACATGTGGACCCGCTGACGGAGCAATGGGGGTGCACAGGCCACTCTCTTCGCTGTATGAGGATGGAGATGTTTCTGTGGAAGAGTTGGAGGCTGAAGTGCAAGCCCTACGGAAAGAAAAGCAACTGAAACTGCGCAGGCTGAAGAAGCTCCAGGTGCTTGCTTCCAGCAGGGGAGCCGACTCATCTGCGGCTCACATGCTGTGCCAGGAAGGAGGCAGCCGCGCAAAGGATACCAGCTCTTCTCTCGCTGTTGAAAATGCGGCCACAAATGCTGCCTTAGAAGGCCTTGTAAATGAGACCACAAAGCTAGCTGGCTTAGTCCACGCTGAGCTCCCATCCATGGAGAAGAAAGATAGAAACACCTTACCTCCAGCCCTTTGGTCAGGACCACTAGTCCTGCTTTCTCAGCTTTCCCTGGAGCCTTTCCTTCGCCAGGAGGAGCAAAACACCAAGGCTCTGGCCACCTATAGCCAGCAACAGTTCTTCCAAGGCATCTCCGACATGGTGGAGACCTCCACCTCCAAGCGCTTTCAGCTCAAGGACCTGAGCTGCTGCAGCGAGGCAGAAGAAGAAGAGGAGGAGGAGAAGGCAGTGGAGAGCAGGAGGAAGGAGATGGCCCGGCTGCAGTGGGCGCACATTGTGGCACAGCACCAGCTCCTGAAGGAGCAGGCGGAGGAGCAGGGAGACCAAGCACTGAAGGACTGGCTCGTGGAGCAGCTCAACACCTCAACACAGGTACAGCACACACTGGAGGCTGGGTATTCCTGCATTACATCTTTATTCTCGTAAACAATTTTACTTACTTGAAACTTGGCAAATGTATGAGGGGTACGATCGACCTAGCTGATGGTATATTATTGTGGCAGTAGATTTGCGGTTTTGTGGACTGCAATTATTGGCATAACACGATTGACAGCATTTTCATATTTTTATCATTCTCTCTCGCTCCTCCACTTCCCCATTCTACTCTAGCCTTTGGGCTCCCTGCAGGCTTCCTGGCGTGAGCCTGCATTGCGCTCCGAGCTTCTGTCTGTCCAGTCTGACCTGGACTCTCTGCGCGACCCCGTCCGCTCAGCTCTCCGGGACAGTGCACGTTTGCTTAACGTGCCCGTGGTGCGCGGCGATCTGGCACTCCAGATTGCCCGCCAGAACTACTACACTGCCAGGCAGGCTGAGGTCAGAGACCAGCTCCTTCGCCAGAAAGCCTCTTTTGAGCTGCTGCGGCTGGCCCAGGAAAATGAGTTTCGGTGGGGGAGGACAACCAAGGCTCAGCTGGACGAGGTGGCCCAGAGGCTCGAAGGGGCGGCTGAGATGGCAGCTCAGAGAGGGAGCGCTCTGAGCAAGCCAGAACTGACTCAAATGCCTTGCTTGGGGCTTAATGCGAAGCTGCAGGTTATCGGCTCCAAGGACACTGTATTTAGCAGGTGAGAAATTAACGAAGGTACAATAATTCACATTGCATGTTTCTTATTGTCTCACTTTAAAGTTTTTAATTAAATGTCTTTTTATGCTTATATTATCTAACATTACCTTGTCTTCCCCCCCTATTTTTTCTTTAGTTTTTCTTTATTGTTCTTGCCCGTTTTTATTATAATTTCCATAATTCACTTGTTATTTACTTAGTTGTCTAAGTTTTCTACTGTGTTTGTGTGTGTCAGACTGCTGCATATGTTGGAACTGGGCAAGGTCCCAGGTGAGTGTAAGGATCCCCTTCAAACATATGGCCGGTTGGAAGTGGAAGCCTCTTGCCTGCAAGAGCAGCTTGTGTCTGTTCGTGAAGCTTTGGACAGGGCCACTCATGAGCAGAGCTATGCTGGCGCGCGTTTAGAGCGGGACCGAGATGCTCTGGAGCGCATAGCCTATTCACACATCGTGCAGCCTCTCCTGAGGCCGCAGGTACGTGCTACAGCCACACCTGCTCAGGAAGTCTGCCCCAATATACAGGTATGTCTTTCTTATGCCTTTCTCTTCCTTATCTTCATCTTCGCTGACATCTCCTGTTTTGAGCCCCCCCCAGCTCGGCAACGTGAGCTGTTTTTGGTTTTTGACAGACCATGTTTTTATGTAAGCATATTTTGGGTTAAGGTTGCGCGGTTGTTGGTTTACGTTGGTGTTTGGTGAAGGTTTTGCATGTAAGTTTTTGTTGCATGCTGAGTTTAGAGGTTTTGGTATTTGTGATTTTATTTTTGTCAAAAATGTGTGGTGTTGTGTTTTTTTTTTGTTTGTTTTTTTTTTTCCCTTCCATTTCCATTTTCTCTTTCTGTTTATGGTAGTAGTCAGTTTTGTAGCTTGGGCATTTTATGGATGCTTTTACCAACCATGACATATGGGTTCAAAGAGTGTTTGTTTACTAAAAAAGTTTGATTGAAAATTAGCATTTTTTTCCAGGTAATATAGTTTAAATATGACACATCATTTTTATGCTGTATGTTTATTATATGGAATTAATTAGTGATAAATTACTGCAAAATAATGCTATTGTATGATAGACATGCACAAAAAAATACCATCACAATGTAGCAAATATAAGCAGGTCTTTGTTATAAGATCGAGTTAACCATTTGGGGGGGGTTGGTGAATTTATGAGAGCAAAATATTATTTATATAAAGATTTTTTTTGTGAGACGCATTATTGTAAAATTAATAATACAATGAATATTAGATGTTTAGTCCTAGAAAGAAGGACAAACTAATTTTATTTTCAAAAAAAAGTCTTATTTTGTCAAGTATAGTAATAACAGATGGGGATTATTGTGCAAATTGTTTATTAAAGATCTGTAAAGCCTTTATGCGTTCTGTTCATTTGCAGGAGTTGTCTGTGGTTCTGTGTGAGTTGGAAGAGAAACAGAAGAATCTGTACAAGCTGTTGCAGGACATTGTGGGAGACCTGAGAACCAAAAGAGGTCAATTGGAGAAAAACGCCAACCTCAGGCGAGAAAGAGAACTGTATGTCTACTTCCACCTGGATCCCACATTGCTCAGCAAGGTGGTGAGGGAGATGGAAGCCAGGACTGGTGTTAAATAGTTCAAGGAACTGAGAGCACTACTGACCCAGTATAGATGAAGGTGCCTGGCCACGTGGATTCATCATTCAGAGGAAAATTCCCTTAAAGCCTGTGATGCTCAGTCAGGAGGTTTTTACTCAAGGGGTGCATTGTTTCCTAGTGTTGCTTGGAGATCCATCTGATGCCTTTTCTGGACTGTTTTCACTAAATTGCTGCACAAAAAGTTGATGCAGAACATGCCATTTGTATTTTTTTCTTTTGTTCAAATGTTTGTATGTACTAATATGTCATATCTTATGTACTATTGTTTGAATTTGACACTTTATTAAAATGTTCTAAATAAAAAATACCAGCCTTCCTCTTCTGCTTCATATTTAGTTTTTTCTTCATTATTTGAGTTTGATATGATTGTCTGGGTTCATCTTTGTGGAATTAAAAACAGATATTTTGTTGGAAGTGTATTCAGGCTATGGAAAAAATTGCCTGTTTATGATCGATACTTTTGATAAGCAACAAAACCATTTTTTAAAAATGAATAGCAGGTTTAAATGAATATATTTATAATACATAATATGGGAAAGCTGAAATAATGAATTCTGTTACTTCAAAACTCAAGATATTTGATATTTATATGGAAACCCAGTCAGTCCAAATAAGTAATAATTCTTAAAGCATTTTTAGCTTAGACTGCAGTTATGCAACGTGATACTCTGTGTATTTGTAGGACAGGCAGTGTGGGAGGAGAGAGGAACAGATGAGATGGAGAGTTACCCCAGCAGTACACTGACTGATCACCCTCTATCTGCACATGCACGGACCATTGTGGCTGCACTAAGGGCCCAGTATGCAGGCAGAGTAGACGGGAACCACAGCAGTGAGTCATGGACTGCAGCAAGACACTTTCATGCTTTCATGAGGGCTTAAAGAATCTCAGTTCTCCATAGGATACCTACGTAGAATCACTATACATAGTGAAGATACCTTAATGTGGAAGTGCATGTTAAGACATGACAGTTATATTATGGTGAGAATACTAGTCAAGATTAGAAATAAGAAACGAATTAAGGAAGTTCATGCTGGACTTCAGACCTAAAATATTAACTAACTATACCTTCCAGTTAATGGACCAGTTTGTGATTTAACCCTTTGTGTAGAGTATTGTGAGGACTGCATGTCTTTGTTTCTTAAATAGTAGACTCGTTCAAGGAAGGGCTTAGGCAGCCTCAGAATGTCTACTCTAAAACCAGTGAACTACCCACAAAGACCAATATGTGAGTACAGTTACATGTGGTTTGCGGTATTGAATAATGACTGCCATTGCTCTGGTGACTGTGTACTAAACGTGTGCTGTGTGTTGGCTCTGAGCTCTCATTCTCAGAGGGACAGAGTGTTAAGATCTCTCCAATATACTATTCTAGAGAACCCCAGCTCATACCTGAAGCTACAGTGGACAGAAAGTTTGGATGACCAGTTAATTTTTTGTTTTTGTTTTTTGTCTTGTTTTTGGCATTTATCTTTCTTTGCCTTTTTTAAATGCATTTATGAAAATGTTCTGCCAATTAGCCTCCATTTCACAATGTTATAGAGTGAAGCCAAAATTTCTTTATAAGAAATTCTTTATAAGAATTTAATTCTTTATAAGAAAATGCACATTTATAAGTAGTCTTTCTCCCTGCAGACTTTACAAAGAGAAAGAGAGAGGATTTTTCTGTCACTCACCTAAAACAAAGCTCCACGGCCAGCCTGGCATTCAGCTCTTCCAGTCTGGGAATAACACATTTTGTCAGTGGGGAGAAGATGAAGCAAGCGATTGGAGACTGATAGATCATTGGGATGATGGTGGTTTGTTAACATTAAATACTGGCAATAATGTCACAGTGCTGGGTAGCCCAGAGCCTTGCTCCAGGAAAGGCTCCACCAGCTGGGGAAATCAAAATGCTAGACCAGATGTCATAGCATTTCCACAGGCACTGATTGAGATCTCCGGTAGAAAGGGAAAGATTCAACAGCTTTGTCCTAATAAAGACATATCCAGTGCAGATATGATGCCATGGAGCTTTGGTCATCTGCAGATACCCACAGTAAAATGTTCCAAGCAGTTTGAACAAGAGGACCGTGGACAGGAGAGTGAAACTGAGAAGGGAAATGGAGGAGGAGGGGCTGAAGCAGTAGAACTTTTTGAAGAAAGACTAAAGGCAGCTGAAGAAGTGATGGCTATGTCAGCACAAGAGGAGGATCAGCAGCGCAATTTAGGCACGTCTGCGAAGATTCAGAATAATGCATTGTGGTCTGACGGCTTACATAAAGACAGTAGTGACAAAGTTTTAGTGTGTGGAAATGGGCAGAAAGAGTTTTTACATAAACAACAGTATTGTAACAATCTGAAAGACTTCACAGAAAGGTCATTATCCAAGAGAGAATTTCTGAATAGTCCCATCTTTGCTGATCCCTGTGGTGCTGATCACACTATGCATGGAAAACCATGTTTTTCAAGTAGAAACCGCTTGCAAATGTCATCCAGTGGGATGTTAGATGTCCCTAGTATGTCTTGTGCTTCACTTAAAGCCAGGGGTTTTGACCAAGAGACAACAGTCAAGAATGATGGATCAGTAAAAGAAAAGAGACAGTCAAGACTAGGGAAAAGGGGAAGTGCCAAAGTAACTGGTAAGTTAAGTGCTTAAAGTGTCCAGTAGGGGGCAGTCAAACACTTTCTGTCTACAGTATGTCTTTGTTCTCAGTGTCAAAGTGATGATGCAGGCTTTACACTCAGCAACATATACTCCCAAATGGTTCTTAAGATCAGCTGAGAGGGACCGGAACATTGCAGAGTATTGTGTTTTCCCTTCTGATTCAGTTCATCAGCTAATTTTCAAGTCCTTCACCTTAAATTAGGTAAATTAGATCAGAGGAAAAACAAAATGATGCGGTAAAATCTATTGTGATGGAGTGTTGAAAGCTACAACCTCATTTGACTCAGCTGCTAAGACTTTATTTTTCACTTGGATTTCTTTCTCACTTTCAGACATCCCAATGTGTGTCATCAATTACAAAGATTTCTTGGCGCAGACTCAACTAATATATGTTGTGCATGTAAAATATTAATTGAAAATGCTTTTTAGCCATTGTATTACCTGCATGCATAATACTCATTCATAAATATATGTTATGGTCAAATACTGAGTGATTTCCTTTAAAGAGCTGGCTTCTATAAACATCTATTCTGAGCATTGTGCTGTCAGTGTTCTATAGTATGTGTTGAGATAATCAAGGGAAGGACTTCACAAAGAACAGACTTCACTGTTACTTCACAAAGATCAGAGCAATTCTTCTCTCTACTGGAGCAAAATCTTTATCTTAATTATTTAATAAATTTATTTTTATTGTGATTTATGGGGTGAGTCGTTCCTTGATCCAGATTATGCACATTCAGACAACGATGTACTTAGTTGATTTAGATAATTAGATGACTGCTGCAATCCGTTATGCTGAAATGAACCAAAAGACGTGTCTGCGATCAACCAAAATGTGTTTAGATCTGCACAAATGTCTGCCCACTGTAGTCTCTTATATTCTTCATATAGGCTTTTCTTTGCACAGACTGGAGAAATATCCAGATGCCATCTGAGGATATTAGCACAGAGCAAGAGCATAAGGCACCTCCTGTTGGCACACAAGCACATCACAACCACCAGGTCCTCTCAAAGGTAAAGGAGACTGTAGGATGGTGCTCATTTATCTTAAACCAGGAATGCCAAGAGCAGCTACTGTCAATGCCTAATAAGCCAAACCTTGGTAGAGGAGGCCCGTTTACAGACATATCAACAACAAAGTGAAATATATTTCTTTGCTGCTCTTATTAGGTGAGTGAGTTGACATGAGCTGTATATAAACGTTTGGTTAACTCACTATTTCATTAGGTTATGCATATTGTGTATTAATTCTGTTATCATAGATTTTTGTCTGCGGTCTTCACCTTGAATTTTATTTATACAGCTTTTTCCTCTATTTGAACAGAAGCAGCTGAATCATTTGATCTCCCTGACCTCTCTAAACAGTTCTGGAACAATCTGCTAGAATGTGTTGACAACAGTAGTTTTTTTTTTTTTATTTTATAACAGTAGTCTTATATTATGTGCATGGTGGTGCGTATGCACATGTCGGTCACCCAGTGTATGAAGAGCGTTACATTTGTTCAGAAATGCTGTTTGGATAGAAATGGTTCATTTGGGAGCAGTTAAAGTTATTGTTGACCTCAGTATTAATCTTGTGGAGAACAGACCATACTGCAGCCATCAGCAGTTCTGCAGTGCATTATGAGGTTGTTCATTCTGAATTGAATGTATAATCGTAGTCAAAGTTGACTCAGCGTACAAGGGAAAAATAGAGATCCTCCTCTGGGTACAGAATCATAGAATTCTTTTATATAAGAGATAAGTCCCAAAAGTGAAGAGCAATTTTTTCTTGGGACTTTTTCTGAGAACAAAATGTAAATACAGCATATCTAACACAGTTTTGCATTCACTTGCATTAGTTCATTCAGCCCCACACCTGCAGATTAATTCATTCAAATTAATGCACATGTACATAGGTCAGTACACAGGCTATTCATCATATCTACAGATGCACAGATACACGTGGTATCTGCGCATCAGCGGGGATTACTGCTAAATACAAGGGTGATCTCCAGTTTTTGTAGTAGACATTTATATGAAGTCAGTGGGAAAATGCAGGTGTCTATGCAAATAATGTGAAGAAACAAAATGCAAAGAAACAAAATGAATTCAGGAGACTAAAGTTGAAAGTAAAAGTCTGTTTAGACAGCATTCAGTAATGGTCGAATTAAATCAGTGTTTCTTTTATTGAAATAGGAATATTTGCTGAAAATAATTGGTTGATGTAGAAATTGGCCCAGCTGTCTTAAAATAATAAAAATTGTATTTGTTTTCACAAAATAAATAACATACAATTCTTAATTGCTCAAGAACACAAACAAGATACTTTGAATGAACATCTCACTGTGTAAGGGTATAGTTTGACATGGGCGAGGTTGTAAACTGATATTTGGTAAACTTTGGTAAACTTAGAAGTTGTGCAATGCACAATGAAGATTGCATTTTTCCCCCTTTCATCTTTTAAGGGCAAAAAAACATTAGCTTTTGAGATGGTAGTCTTTAAATGAGAATGTTTAAATTATAGATTAGAGATTCTCCTAATTTACACTTTTTACAGAAAACGCCAAATCTGTGTGTGCTGTTCTTAACTGTATAATGATTGTTAATGGTTTTTGATGCATGAACAGTAATTAAAGGCCTACATTAACTGATTTTTTTCTTATGTTTCTCTCTTTTCTGTCTTTCCATTCAGATTTTTCTAACATTTCCATTTAAACTGTCTCTCTTTCTCTCTCTCTTCCCTTCCTCTCTCTTCCTCACTCACTCACTCCCTCAGTAAATCTCAGTCATTCACTGACTCAGCCCATGGCAATAATTTTTCAGGTGACTACAGGGAGATGTATTACAGACAGTCTGACCAAAATTGTCCTTCCACCCAAACGACCTGGAAAATGGGAGCCCCCACGGCAAGCACAGGGACACTCCAGAATTACTCTGTCCCAGGAGCTATACCCTAAACAGATACCCACTACTTCAGAACTCACAAGCTCCTCTTCATCTTCTGAAGTGCAAGTTTTTTGTCATGGCACAGAGCAGACTGTGAGTACAAGACAGCCTCTAAACTCAGCAAAATATGTTCAGTCTACGGAAAAGAGGCCAATGGAGAGCACAGCCCCTCAGAGAGAACAGGAGAAACAAGAACATAGTTCAGAAATCCACTCCAACATCCCTAAGCCTTCCAAACAGAGGTGCTTTGCCCCAGAAGTGAAAGACCAGTTAAACTTAGATGGAACCAGGAAAGTGGAAGTATCTTCAGCAACATCCAAACTTACTGTAGCCTTGACCTCAGACCCCCGGATTTGTGATGCCAAGTGTCTCTCAGAGGAAGAGAGAATGTGTGTGTTGGATGAGGCTGGGAGAGCAAGGGCACTAGTAGCTACGATGGTATATCTGGATGGAACAACACAGTTGGACCCTGAGCAGGTAGGGTGTGAATCAGACCTACAGGAGTGTAATGGTGAACATTTTCAGAACGGTTTCCTCACTGTAGACCCTAAGGCACATGCCATTCTACTCTATTCTGCACTTTTGCTTTTAACATTGCTATCCAAAAGTGTTTGGTCCTTTATATTTTTTTAATTTCATAATATGTCTGTAAAGTAAGTGTATCAGGTAATTGCCCTGAATGCCTTAATGATCATTTTATTGGTTATCCTTGCAAAAACTTGAAATATTATTAGGACTTGTGTAGATCCAATTGTGTGTGTGTGTGTGTGTGTGTGTGTGTGTGTGTGTGTGAGAGAGAGAGAGATGTGACCTGTTTTCTTTGTCCTCATCTGCAGAAGTCTACCCCTGCTGTGTGTGGATTTCTGGTTCTCCTCAAGAAGAGTCAGGACCCAGTGAGTCTGGTGGAGAGTGGAGCTGCTGAGGAGAGACTACTGTTTCTGAGACTGGAGCATCGGCCTGCATGGGCCCAACAAGACCCGCCAGACAGCCAGGATCTTTTCACCAGGTGTATGTCTGAGTCCAAGAGGAAGAAATGGATCCATAAATACCCTAGCAGAGAGTTAGTGGGACTTGTTAATCCTTTAGCTCTTGCTAAAAAGTATGTGTGTTACAGAGAGATGGTTCTGAAGATGGTGTGTGGAGCTCAGAGTTTAGTGTGTTACAAAGCCAAAGACCTCCTCCGGACGGCTCTTAGACACTTCAGCAAGGATCTGAGCTGGAAGCAAGGCAAGATGACACTACCAGCTGTTATACACACCAGCTGTTGATCCTTTATAGCAGTCATGCTGGACCATGGATGGAACACAATAGTTCAGAATATTACTTTTACACCAGAAACTGTATATCATCTGTGGTGTGTCAGTGTTTTGCAGTTATTTCAAGGATCTATGCATTAAACTAATAATGTAAAATCTAGGAAACAATGTTTTAATAAGCATTCTAAAGTTGGTGTGGAATCGTAAAAATTATTTTAACTGACTTGATAGTGGCTACAGAACATAACCCACTATAGCAATCAGCTTATCTCTTGTGACTGGATTACTGATATTTGTTGTATGTAGTATGTCTTTAATGCACAGTGTGAATGGTCATTTCAGTATGACTGGCACAATCACAGTACTCCCAAGTCACTTAAACCTTAAGTCTTTATTGTAATTAGATAATGTGTGATACAATAATTAGAGGTGAGTGTTGTAGAGTGAGACGTGTGTATATGCTCCTCTGTGCAGTGAACAGTTGTCAGGTGTTGGATCCTCAGATAGCTGCCTGGCTGCTGGACCCTGCTCAATCTGCCTCCTGCTTCCAGGACCTTCTCAACAAACACTGTGCACACTTGGCCACATGCACTCCACAACCTGCACTCAGAAAGGTCAACACGCACACAAACACACACACAGAAAAGTGTGCATGCTATCACAACCTGCACTCAGACCCTGGAACATTGTGATTCCTGCATCCACAAAGATTGCGCAAACATCCACAATGAATTCTTTTTATTTATTAATTTTAGGTAACCCATGTTATCTCCAGTCTGTCTCACCTGCATAGGTTAATGGAGGAGCTTCAGAACAAGTTGCAGGTACATTCCTATACATATACTAAAATGTATACAAAAAACACACTGTCAAATATACACACAATTGCACATACACAGATTTCTTCCTCTTTAGATGCGAGGCCTATGGCAGCTGTACTTTTGCATGGAGATGAAGATGATTCCACTATTATCAGGTGCTCGTTTTATTCGGTCTGTTCCATGAGATCTAACAGTGTAACTGAAGTAAGAGCCAATCCAATAAGAGAACATGCCTATCAGTAATCACACTTGATCTTGTCCATTCATCTTCATTGCCAGAATATCTAGCACGAAAGCCATTAATAATCAGATATTCAATTACTCTGAGTACTCCTAAGTGCTCTTCCTTGCTCTCTTACTCTCTTTCTCTCTTCTCTTTTTATCAGCGATGGAGAGCCACAAGATCTATGTGGATAAAAAGGCATTAAAGAAGACTTCAGAGATACTGGGGGTAACAGAATCAGAGAGAGAGAGAGAGAGAGAGAGAGAGAGAGAGTGCATGTGTGTGTGTGTGTGTGTATGTGTGTGAGCATGTGTGAAAAATGACAGAATCTGTCTCTTTTCTCAGTCTAATTATTTCCTTGCAATGATTAAATCAGATCAGACAGCTGCCAGTCTTCTGCAAAAGTAATGAACTATTCACTGATATACACTGAAGACATTTGTGTTTGAGATCAAAAGATGAATATGAGTTGATCAGTTCAGAATTTCATCTTTCAGATCAAATTTTTCTCCTTTTATTATCCGATATGTTGAACAACTTAGGACATGGCCTTTTTGGTAGCAGAATACCCAGTTTTTAGGTAAGCAAAATTACTGGAACAGTCGTAAAGTACATTAAAGGAAACAGTACTGAATCCAGACAGTGACCCACTGACATCACCAATATTTTGCATTTCTTTTGTGATGCATTTGCCTTTACTTCTTTAACTTTGGGATACTGTGTTCATGAATGTCACGTATTTCTGAAGTGAATGTCATGCTCTGTTGGATCATGGTCTGGTGAATGACTTGGCCTGTCTAAAACTCTCCGTCTTCCCTCTCCACCAAAAAAGTCCTTTCTTATGTTCGCAATGTGTTTTCTGTCATCGTCTTGCTGTATGAAGTTCCTCCCAATCAGTTTGGATACATTTTACCAGTAAAATGATAGGCAGAATGTTTCTGTAGATCTGTGAATTCATTCTGCTGCAACCATCACGCGTTACATCATCTGTGTAGATTAGTGAGCCCAGAGCCCTGACACTGTACCTGACAGATGAGCTGCTGTGTGTAGGGTCATGGATCCTTTCTTTCTCCACACTTTGGTTTTTCCAACACTTTGCCTGAAACACTCCAGAACCTATTTGGAACTTATTGCAAATTCCAATTTGGGCATCTGATTCTTACTGCTGGTTGGGTGGTTGTGCATTTCATGGCGTGGCCTCTCTATTTTTGCTCTTGACTGTGATACTTTCACCTCAGTCCTTTTGTTGATAAGGTCACGGCTGTTTTGGGGGGGTTTCTTCACAGCTTTCTCAGCTAATGATTTCCTTGGTTGACTTGGTTCCTTGGTACACCAGTGGTTTGTTGGCTATCCCCAGTGCTTGTGCAATGGCTCTGATCGATTTTCCTTCCTTTCTCATCTTCACTATGTCTTCCTTTTCTAAAACAGCTCACTGGTCTTCCTGTTGGCTCAGTCACACTCCCTATTACAGACTCCAAGGTTAATATTTGCTAATAACCCCCCTGTCAAACAACCCAGTTCCACCCATAGCCACACACTCAGAAGATCTGCCTCCCCTGATTGCTGACTGTTATCATTTGTCCTTCTATATCTACCTGTATTTTTAAACCTGTTGGTTTCACTAAGCATTTTTCAAAGTATTGCCATGACTTTCACATGAGTACCAAGCATCTCTGTTTGTCCCCCTGGTTTTCGATCTGTTTGTCTGCTTCTTATGTTTTTCTTAGGTTGCCTGCTCTGTGCTGACCTTCACCTGGTTCACGACTCTAATTCTGGTTATTCTCTTTGTGAATAAAATAAAATAAACCACTCAAATCATATCTGCAAGTGTCTATCCTCTTGTCCTGATCATGACAGACACAACCTTTTTAACAACAAATGCACAGAGCATGACGATAAACACCTGTCACAGAGCATGACGATAAACACCTGTCACAGAGCATGAAGATAAACACCTGTCACAGAGCATGACGATAAACACCTGTCACAGAGCGTGAAGATAAACACCTGTCAGACACATGTTGCAGTATTTTTGCTCACTTTATAAAAAAACATTGAAACAAAAGTGCCATGTTCTAAGTTGTTTAACACATGTAAATATCAGGAAATAAAACCTGAAATTCATCTCATTCATCTTTTAAGATCAGTCCCAAATGTCTTCATTGGGAGAATCTGCCTTGCTATTTTAGAACTTTGGAGAAAACTGTACACAACATGTACACACACTCAAAAATATACACAGAAGGATATAAATAGAAAGGAGTTTTTGACTTCTATACCAGGGATTATTACAGCAGAAAAAATTCTCAAACACACTCAGTCACTCATGCATCAGTGTGTGTAAAAGAGAAGAAGCAGAAGACGTGTTTTCACAGGAACTTCTTCCTCCAGGGAATTGTTCTTTAGGTTTAATACCAATGATCCAGTCAGGTACTTTTAGATATTATCTGTTTTCAAAGTACTTCTGTTTCTGTCTCCTGGCTCTGTCAGCCGCTCTTTGCACCTGCATAGGTCTCTTTTTTCTTTCTCTCTCTCTATCTGTCCCCCCCTCTCCCTCCCTCGTCCTCTGTCTTTCGCCCAGACTAAGATTAAACAACTGGAGCAGGAGGCTCATCAGGCTGCAGGTCAGAAGTTCCTGGTGTCCAGCAGTGCTCAGCTTCGACAGGTGTGTGTGTGTGTGTGTGTGTGTGTGTGTGTGTGTGTGTGTGTGTGAGACACAAGGCACAAAAATAGAAACACATGGTTTAGCAGTGACCAGCATGGTCAGTTGTGCTTATTTCCATGTTGAAGTTTACCTGTAGAATGATATGCATCTTAAAGTTTTGTATATGGCTCTCCACTGAAGCATTCTCCTGTTGTCAGGTACTGTTTGAGAAGTTGCATCTGCATAAGCACTGTGAAAATAAGAAGCTGCCCAGAACTATGCTCAAACAACAATCCACTTCAGAGACAGTGGTAACCAACACCTCCTCCTATGTGTGTGTATTTGTCTTATAAAACAACAATCTGCATAGCACGTGATAAACATGCAGAAAATCCAAATTTAAATAGCTAAATAATTTATCTATTTATTTACATAATTTATCTATTTATTTACATAATTTATCTATTTATTTACAAAGGACAGTCTTGTTCATAGTGATTTACAGGTTTGTTTGTTTGTTTTGTTATGTATTTATTTATATTGTTATTTTGGCTTGTTTACCTGAATATGTTAATTTGTTAATAATATGTTAATATGCTTTCCACACCACAGTGTTTGGGTAACACCACCATGACACCACGTGTTACTGCCATAAGCATTGATGGGAGTAGCATCTTCACTTTATTTATCTAACATTTTACTGGCACATGTGTTTATGACTAGAACTAGCAAATCAATAAAGCTAATAACAGTACAGGTTTAGCTTCCCAATAATAACCAGAACTAACCCTCCCAACCCATCTTCTCTTATGATGTTTCTTGTCATACAGCTTTTACAGCTCCAGGATCTGCACCCCTTGCCCAGAATCATTCTGGAGTACAGACAGGTGTGTGTGTGTGTGTGTGTGTGTGTGTGTGTAAGAATGTGTCTGAGTGAGCACCACAGCACATTGTGAATATTACCCTCCTGCGTTAATCACTGTGAATAGTACCCCCCGTGTTAATCACTGTGATCTCTTACATTGGACACATGCTGCACTCAGCACCAGAGTGGTAATGTATGCAGCCAGCAAAAAAATACGCCTTTGGTATATTTTTACTGCATGCCACACACAACAAGCAAGCAGTTTCTACCAAGAAATGGTGCAGAATGGGGTGTTCTTGCTAGATCATGCAATCTCTGCCCATAATTAAAACAGAAAATAGCTACCCTAGTAAATATTTTTCCTCAGCAATTTTAGTACAAATATCAACAGTGGCCTAGTCTAGAGAAAACTTTCCTTCATTTTTACCATTTATAACTTTTTGAAAGAAAACTATGGAAAAAACATCTCAAGAGATGTTTTAGATTAAATAATGTGTAAGCAGCACAATCAAAACTACTACAAAATTACAGTATGAACCCAAAGGTGACGTACCTCTCTGCACTCAACGGTATCATTACCATAATAACAAGGTCCACACCAGAATGCCTCCCCAGACGTGTGGACACCAGTTTACTTAGTTAATATATGAAAAAGTGAGGCAGGAAGGGCTGCAACAGGGCTGTGTGGTCCGAAGGATTTTGATGGTGAGTGATCAGCAGCTATCACACACGAAGGGAACTGGCTTAGACATGAAGGCATCTCAACTCATTTCCATTGAGTCATCATAGTTAGAACTTGGCTTGTATTTCCATACTGACTCTATTTACATTGGTCATACATTTACATTTAAGGCATTTGGCAGGCATTGGTCATACACCACTGATGTCACTTCCTTCATGGCAGGCCGCCATCTCCCATGTCCTCTCTTTCTGTCTCTCCTCAATAGGTGCACAAGATCAAGTCCACTTTTGTGGATGGGATTCTGTCTTGTACGACTAAGGTGGGTTAGTTGAAGATTTCCATTTTCAGTAGCATTTTGATATTCCTGGGTTGCTATCACTGGTATTGGTTTGGCATTGAGATTTGACTGACATTTGCTGTCAACATGATATAGCACAGCCATAGACCAGAATCAACAGATGAGTATTATTAATATTGTTATTGTATTTGTTTCAATGACCTAATTGGTATGGTAATAATTCAGAACAGAAAAATATTGTGAAGCAGAGGAAGCAGGCACTTCTGCAAGGACTGTTTATTGCTTAGGTTACTTGACTTAGGTTTGCTTCTGTTCTGTCAGACACATTAAGAGACTCAGGTTTGCTTTTGTTCTGTCAGACACATTAAAAGAAATGTCAAAACCGGTTCTGTAAAACTACTGAGTATGAACTTACTTTAACTACTAACATAGATAAAGGCTCTCCTGTGCTCCTGTTTCTCCCTGTTGCTCCCTGTTTCTCACAGACCCTCTCTCTTTCTCACAGATGTTCATCTCTTCCACATGGAATCAGACGAGTGCAGTGACTGGCAGACTGTCTGCCAAACATCCAGTGAGTGCTCTTACATGCCTTTGCTCATCTCATCCTCCCTCTGATGTTTTTCTTCCACATCACTCCTCTTTTCTCAGCATCGTGTGTCTTTTCCTTCCTTACCAAGCATTCATCATATCGTTTTTTTTTTTATCCCATTCAGATTTTCACACTTCTGTTTCCTCCTTCTGTCTACTGCTTTTATCCACTCCGTCATCTCTTCATCATTTCTCTGTTCCTCCTTTCCTCCTTGCTATCTTCCTCTTCTCATTCTCACTCACTTGCTTAGAATCCGTTTCAGGCTGTCTCCTCCTCTTTCATGCCCTGCTATGTTTTGGCACTTCGTCTCACACACACTCACACACTCACACACTAGGCTGTCTGCTCCACTGTAGCTGGAAGATCCAGATGTTGGCCTGTGCTTATAGATACCAACATCGTTCTCTCCCTCTCACACACGCATCACACCTTTTCAAACAATTTCAATTTCATAGAGACACAAAGGCTCTTGGAGAAACCCTAAATGAGAGGGAGAGTGTGTGTATGTAGTGCTATAGTGCCTTGCTTTAGTCATTGTGTGAGCAGCTTTGTGGAATCAGAAATAGCTCTGCTGATATATGCATAAATCAGCAGACACTAGACGCACAGATACAGAGAGCAGAGAAGAACAAAGTGAGACACAATGAGGGAAGTGTGGGAGGTGAAACTAGTGCCTATGTGAGTGATGTGCTGGAGTGTTTCTGTGAATGTGGGTCATGTGTACTGCTGCTGTTGTAGTTATTTTTAGACAGGAATGTCTGTCTGTATTGCTGAATCATTCTATCACCCCAACGCTTGAGCGCTAGACTGTGTAACTCAGTCTGCGTCTTTGTGGTAAACATTTACAGGTGCACAAACACTCAAGGTTAATATGCTTTAACACTGAGTGGCATTTACTTGGTATATTTCAGACAGTGCGAAGGCTGAGTTGTATCGCTCACTGTCACATACGTATGGACTTTTATATTCTTACTCCTTTGTTTGATTGTGTTCAGTGGTTGTTGTGTTCTCTGTGTTTTCTCTGTACTGTATCTCAGCAATCATTTAATATCATTTAATAAATAATGGGCTTTTTTCTGGCCTGTTCAGTTCTATTAAATGTTTTGGTGCTAAACTTCAGAAATCAGCAGTACATTCTAGGTGAGTTAGGCTTTTGAAAAACTCTGACTAAATTGTTGGAAACCAAAAGACTTGACCTGAAACAAAAAGATCAGTTTAACAGTGATGCACTACTGCAGTGTGAAGTACCTAGGGAGGGCTTAACTTTTGTGAAGTAGCCTGGGGCCCCGAATCTCTGTCACATTCACTTGTTACCTCTCTATTTTTCCATCTCACTTTGGTAGGTTATCAATCACCATGGAGTTCTATTTTTGATCAGGTGTACTTCAACTTCATCTTGTGTGTGTGTGTGTGTGTGTGTGTGTGTGTGTGTGTGTGTGTGTGTGTGTATGTGTGTGTGTGTGTGTGTGTGTG
>JAOXYF010000017.1:8941578-8951779 GCA_028565775.1 Sternarchorhynchus goeldii
GTGTGTGTGTGTGTGTGTGTGTGTGTGTGTGTGTGTGTTTGTGTGTGTGTGTGTGTGTGTGTGTGTGTGTGTGTGTGATATTGCCTATCAATCTCAAATCCTTCTATCTGTACATTCTATGCATAATTCTGTCAGTCTGTGCTTCGAGCAGCTGATGTTACTCTGATGTTACTCTGATGTTACTCTGATGTTGTCCTGATAGGTGGAGAATATGTATAGAGCACCTAATGGTGTCTCTGTTTCTCTTATATGTGCTTTGTAAGAGGAAGAATTCTTTTAGAAAAAGTCTTATAATAAATAAATAAGCATCATTAGTGTGACCAATTTCTAAAATTTTAACTAATTAAATTTTAATGGCAATGAATATAGCCATAAAAAGTCTGAGGTTAATCTGAGTATACTGTGTATTAGTTCCCTATATCCGCGGTTTTGCTAACTTTGGTTTCAGTTAACCACAGTCAAAAAAATGTTAAATAGAAAAATCCAAAAGTACAGTAAACAATTCAGAAGTTAAACTGCTTGCCATTCTGAGTAGTAATGATGAAATCTTGTGCCACCCCACTGGGGATGATAATCAACCCTATGTACAGTTCATATTTAACAGAGAAACACTGCATTTACATGAGAACATTTACAGAGAAACTTTTGTTACAGTATATTGTTGGAATTGTTCTGTTTTATTATTAGTCATTGTTGTTAATGAGTTATTGTGTCTAATTTATAAATTAAACTTTTTTGTAGGTATATTTGCATTGTATATATTGGATTCGCTACTGTTCTTGATTTCAGCCATCTGCAGACTGGCTTGAAACCTTTCCTTCACAGACAGATGCCTTTAAATCAGATGTCTTTAGACAGACACACACACACAAATGCCCCTATAATAACTCTTGCTTCTCAGTGTTGCTCTTTTCCTGTCTCCCTTTCTCTGACATACGTACACACACTTACACTCATACACTCATTACACGCATACACTCACTTCAGTGACTTCTCACATTCTCATTCTTTCATTGTGGGAAAGTGGGAAGGAGAGATAGAAAGAGACACACACATTGTTCTTTTCTTCAGTTCATATAAGAGATACAATGCCTTTGTTCCATTTCGTGAGTTTTTCTAGCTGGTTTCATTGATAGCATTCTTTAGCACTTCCGATTTTATTTGCCCTCCAGTGGGAGATGACCATGGGGCATCATTATCAGATGCCTGAACCACCTCAACTGGCTCCTCTTAATGCAGACATTCTCCTCTGAGCACCTCCTGGGAAGCTGAATACCTCACCCTATCACAAAGTCTCACCCTTTGTGAACAAGACTTCGAGATACTTCAGCACCATACCATTCTTTTCAGAGAGAGCCATGGCCTCATGGAGGAGCTGGTCTGTATACTGATTGCTTCACAGACTGCAGAGAGCCCACTCAGACTCCATGTCCCCCACCTCTTCCAGAACATGTGAGATGCTCTCTTGGAGGAGGGAATTAAAATCACTCTACCAGTCTCTCTGCCAAGGTGCTGTGGCACTAAATCTGACTATATGCAACTTTGTGTTTATAAGCAACTTTCAGATACACAGGTCTTTCAAAGTTCATTCGATCTACAACTATGTTGACAATTTTCACCTCTGCAGACCTACATAATGAAAATAATTATTGAGTTTATATAGTTGTACGCTTTTGCAGTTTGAAAACTACTGGATCATTAAAAAAGGATTCTCTTATTTAATAGAAGCTTTGGTTCCTCTAGATTTAACATAAGTATGGGAAGAGAGATAGAAAATAATAAAGCAATTATAAATAGTTTGGTGAACTGAAATGTTATAGAAAAACTCATGGATAAAATTTGATTGGGCATGAATGGCCTTCTATGATGGTCATTAAAATGGTGAATGAAAAAGAAAGGAAAGATTACCATATGTTATTAATAGGACAATAAATTAAAGAGGAAAATTAATATGAATACTCAAGAGATATTCATTATTCAGGTCAATTCATTATTGTCCCTTTAAAGCATAAAGATACGAAACATAAAGCAACCATTTTAAAATACATGAATCTTTATGAAGTCAATCAATAGCTGGAGTTTTCCTATATCAGTCTGAGTTAAGAGTAGCTGAGCTGCATATAGGGATATGTTCACCTTAGAAACTGGTCCTAGTTAAACTCCTAGACTTAGCTGCATTATCTGTTGGATTTCAGGTGCAAAAAGAAGCAGTAATCTCAGTAATCTCAGGTGCTTTATATTCTCATGCCAAGAAGTTGTTCAGAAGCTCTGTGAAATAATAATAATTAGGTTTGAGGAAAAACAACGATGACTGTATTAGACCATCTTAATTATACGTGTCTGGGAGCGTGTGGTGTGGCATGGTGTTTAACTGAGCTAGGGCAGCTCCTCAGCATGAGTCATTCTGAATGCTACCTGCTCCTCTGAAAGCAAGATCTTCCAGCAGAAGCACCCAATGTAGTCTAATGACTTCCAGAAGCCATGTCTCTATATGAGGCTTGTATCTATGTTCATAATCCGCTCCAGTGCACATCAGTATGTGTGTCTCTTGTTCTGGTACAGTGTAATGCATAAATCTGAGAACACACCTAGCAGTGGCTGGATTTGTAACATTAACTGTTCTGCTCTGTGGTTTCTGTGTCCAGAGGCAGTGGATGAGTCATTGTGTCTTTATCCATTAGTTGCCCTGAAGAAAGTGTGTAACATGACTCTTGATTAATTATATCTAGCACAACAGGGATGGGAAAGTACTCAGAGCAGGGAAAGAGAGGTTTGTGTGTGTGTGTGTGTGTGTGTGTGTGAGTGGGTGGAACAGAGTTTGTGTGCATATGTAGATGTGTGTTTTTGTTCTAGTAATGCATCATTAACTTGGCTCAGCTGAATCGAATCGCTGCAGCAGAAGAGAAGCATATCTGTGAGCTTTCCCTTAGGATTATACACATGCTCACTCTCTTTCAAACATATTTGCACTCACACATAGTCACAAAAAACACTTTTCATACAAACACACACATACCCCCACACACACACCCACACACACACACACATACACACACATCTTTAAGTAGACCCTTCTCTTTGTTTGTGTGTGGTTGTCAGAAACTCAGCACAGCCCGTTTCTTGCTGTCAGCTCCTCACAGTCTGTTGTAATTCATCAGAGAGACATTTTCTTCTATGCTCTGCCAACGTTTCATTAACACAGAGCTTAATGTGCTGAGGTTCACTGCTATCTGTAATGATGTGTGTCCTAGTCTAGTCATTTCCTTGAATGATATGGGGAGATATTTAACTTAAACCTGTCCAACCAGTTCTTAGGAATCCATAATTTATTCAGAAGTTTAGAAACTGAATGTTACTGGTTTTATTTCCAAGGAATCTTTATGTAATATTGCAGTTGACATTAATGGAGTGACACAAATCAGATTACAGGAAACACATTATGGAAGGTTGTCAGAAGGTTATTAGTTGTTCACATTTTCAAATCATATAGGTGAGATAAATATCGGTAGATTACACTGTCTGTGTATTTATACGTGTGTGTCCCTCATAATTGTACACCATCAGCAATCAGTGATGTTTTTAGCTTGTCTTAATGCTGATCCTATAAATACAGAACACTAATATTAGACCATTGAATAGCTGTTAAAAATCTCAAAAATCTTCTGTCATTGTGCTTATAGAATGATAGCAAAAACAGTGACGACAAAACAAGACTCCGTTCTCCAAGACAACTTTCAAGACAGCTTTCTATTCAAAGTAAACAGGGTGCTTCAGTGACTGTTGCAACAGTTTTGTTTTTGTTTTGTTTTTTTATGGTGTGTGTTTGTGTGTGTGTGTGTGTGTGTGTGTGTGTGTTTGTGTGTGTGTGTGGTCATGTTTTATTCACTGTGCTAGATTTCATTAGCACTAAAACAACAATCACCAGTGTTTAATTGGGTTTGTCTGCACGGTGCTCTGCTCTGTGTTTTGTGAAGCAGCACAAACAGTAGCAGATGAGCAGTAATATCAGGAGGAGTCGGGTCATGGCACCAGCATGCTAACAAGAAAGGAAGTGATTAGAATCACAAAGGAGGAAAGTGTGAGAGGACTTAGTTGCTTTTTTACCCAACGACACTGTGTTTATGGGTTGTTTTTATGCACTGTTCTATATTGTTATATTTGTTAAAGCTTTCTTTGTTGTATTTGTATTAGTCGTACACTCAGGTGATGCGTGTTAGGTGTCTGATTTAACTGTATATAACTGTAGCATTCCTTTGTTGATAAAAAAACTAAATACCATTTTGGCAGTTTACATAAACACTAAAACCAAATACAACCCCTTATATGCTACACAGGCCAAAAGTATAACAGCACATAGTGATGCTCCTGCCAGAGAATATCTGGATCAAATTTTAATTTGCAACAGAATAATGATCTTAAATGTACTTTAAAACTTGGCCAGGTGAACTGATAAAGATGTAAAATAACACCCAAGAGAACTACAGAAAATGGTCTGTCCTCCCCCTGTCATCGATGCTAAAGGAAAGGGTGTTGACTAATGGGGAAAAAATTAACAGTCAGCTATTTGAAACAATTTTTTCTAATCTTAATGAATATAATATTATCCATTTACTCCTTTATACATTTTAAAAATGTTATATAGTTAGTGTTACTTCCAAAGTGTTGGCTTGTAGTGTAGCATTTTCAGAGTCAGAAGGGAACATGTTACCAACTCTCTTCATGGCTGAGAGATGATGGGCTTTGTCACATTTCTGTGCTGAAATTCCATACTGGGATTTTAAAGTTAAACTTACTTGACAGTCTTTCTCCTAGACAGCCTAATTCACTGTTGATCATAAATGAGCATGTTAGATAGTCCTGTCTCCCTTGTGGGCTTGGGAATCTATGTATTACTGGTGCTTTTATATGTGTTAATGTGATGTTTATGTCACACTTAATGTTTGTGTATGTGTACATAAAAATAAGCTCTGCAGAATCATTCATTCACCCACAGAAAAACCAAAGCACCGAGTTTCATTGTTGTTATGCCAACAGGTTTCCACTATGGGATGGTGGGGGAGCACACCCAGTGTCAAGATTATTGAGGGTGCTGTAGTCATAGTAACCATGCTTAGACAAGAAGGGAGAGAGTGCATATAGGTAATTAGGTGCGACACACTCGACACACTCGCTCAGATGAACCCGGAGCTGTGGCTGGGTTATGTTAAACAGATTTCTTGTTATTCAGGCAAGAGCCTTTGTGTTGCATAAAACTCCTCACATTTAATATTACCTGACATTAATTACTCCAGTGCTAACGCATGATTGATGTATCTGTTGTTCCATACAGAGTCTCACAAGTAGTCTGTATTGTTTTTTTATCCGGGGGGTTGTCAGCAGTTTTTTTCTTTTCACCTGAGTCATCTGTCTTGGTAACCACAGTGACGCAGTCATCACTCAGACTCGAACTGTCACTGCACTCAGTCACACTTACACACAATTGCACAGCAGTTTTTCACTTATTTGAGTTGGAAGTACAAAGTACTTAAGTCTGCATTTTGCAAGCAGTAGATTCTACTGAATCAGCAGTAACTAGAGTGATCAATGGCCGACTGCTTGTCCCAGATTATGCATGTATTTCTGTTTTGATTCCACAGTGCTGACCCTATTGACCATGATATTGTAATGGACAGGTTTGAAAACGTAATTATTTTAGGCAGAGAAGTCTGTTTTGGTTTTTCACAGGGTAAAAACATGCAATACGGCATACCACAAGGCTATGTTTATATATAGGTACAGTTATATGTACTGTATATAACCCATACCACAAGGCTATGTTTATATATAGGTACAGTTATATGTACTGTATATAACCCATAACCCATAAACCTGATGTTGGCTTTCATTTTAACACCAGTAATACACAGTTATACCTGTGACATAAGTAAAGTTCAGCAAAACTTCACATTTTTTTCTATGTTATTACTATTATTTTCTTCTTCCATTCCTCATCCTGTCCTTTCTCCTTCTTAACCAAGTGCTGAATCACTACAGGCAAGCGCTTTCTTGCTCCCACGCTGTGTGTGTGTGTGTGTGTGTGTGTGTGTGTGTGTGATTGGTAGAAGTAAGTGTCAGATGTAGTGATAGCAGTAATAAAACACTTTCCATGGTTTATGAAGTATCAAAGCATTTAGTGATTGGTATTTCACAACCAAAAAAATGCTGATACATTAGAGTGATCTGTAGAAACAATACCGAGAGCATTTTACAAGTAAACCATAAAATGCACAATTTCTATTGTGTGTGTTGATGTGTACTGGTGTGTGTTTGCAGTGTGGACACCAATTGTGTTGCTCATGCAGCATATGCTAAGGAGGAGAAGCCTGCAGGGTGGAGTGCATCCTTCTGTCACCCTGGCAACAGTCCTGCGCCTTGTGTGTGATTGTGTGTGTGTGTGTGTGTGTGTGTGTGTGTGTGTGTGTGTGTGTGTGGTCAGGTTGCTCCCTGGTGTTGTGAGATCTGAGTGTGATGCCCTTGCAGTGCTGAGATAGCATAGCTGAGCAGACAGATTATACAACATTAACACACAGCCAATACATCATAGACTGTGTACACAAACACAGGCAACACTCATACGGGAAGTATGTGATACAAACACAAAGCAGAAAGCAACATGGCATATACATGGGAGTAGAAGTATTACACACATTGTCATTCTTTGATGAAAGAAAAAATTACATGAATACTCATCACAACAATGACACAATGTGGAGAGACTGATATATATATAGAGGGAGAAGTGCACTTATTTTGTGAGTGAGGTGGGGAAATTAGAGGGGAAGTGCACTTGTTTTGTGAGTGAGTTAGTGAAAGCGAGACAATTTGAACAATCACAAAACTTTAAGGAAAAGAGAATCTACCCATCCTTGTAAGACTAGAGTTGAGTTAAATCCCCCAAACTGTGGTTATGAGTGAATGAGAGTGTGTGTGTGTGTGTGTGTACACGTCTATGGTGTGTATGTGTTTATGGTGTGTGTGGCATGTTTGTGTGTACACATGTGTATGGTGTGTATGTGTGTAGTGTGTGTGTGGCGTGTGTGTGTGTGTGTGTGTGCGTGTGTGCGTGTGTGTGCATGTACATGGCCCTGGCCCAACTGGACTAAACTGGTTTAGAAAGAGAGCAAAGCAAAGCACTGAATCCAGCCTAATCCAGCTCTGATCAGTTTTGTATTCCTCTACACAGATACCCCTTCATCTATGTGTCTGCCCTGTTCTCCACCCCCTCCCCCTACCCCTTCCCCTCCCCCAAAGAAGCAGGGTTGCATGGCTGAGGATCAATACTGACACCCAGAACAACAGACAGATGCTGTTGATACTGCTGCTGCTGCAGTTGATATAAACACTTACTCTCACAGGCACTAATTGCACCTGACTGCAGGGCCTCTGCTCACACTGACCTGAGAACAGCCTGAAGCCACCCTTTACACTGTTGCAGTATGTGACCATTTGACTGTGTACCCTGACTAGTTCATCTTCTGTCATCCACATTGCATAAGATCTCAGTTCTGTGTCAGACACTCACCAGATATCAGGTTATTGTAGACGCAATCTTGAAAGACATGTTGCCCAGACTCAGAACAGCCCACATGGCAGTGTGTAATTCTGTACAGTAGTACAGGTGTACATAATGCACTGTAGAATGAAGGCAGGAGAGAGTGAGGGTGTGTGCATGTGTAAGTACGTGCGTCTATGCAGATGTGTGAGTATAAGACTAAGTGTGAGAGCCTGTGTCAAAAGGTCAGCCTTGAAGCAGTTTAGCACTTTGCTCCCAGCATGGTGGTTTGAAGCTGTTATAAAGAACTAAAATGAAAACAGAGGAGACATTCCAACAGGCGTCCGCAGACAGCAAGGTCTGATCAGCACATAGTACATCTCACATATAACGTTCAGCTGTGTACTTCCACATAACGTCCCATCGGTGTGTGGCTTATTTGAGCCATTTTGAAAAACAGAACTATGTATTTTCATAGTCTTCAGCAAGCCATCAGAGCAGAGAGAAACAATTGACAAACACATGAAATGTTTTTCATCTGGCGCTTTGACCTTTACTCAGAATTAATCAGCACGCGCATTATTACGTTATTCATACATTCTACCCCGCATTGTGCACTGTTTGATCTTTCTCAAGGTGCTGAACCAGGGATGAGTTATAGCATCTCTGTGTGTTTCTACTGACTCTGTATGCCCCGCTGAGCTGAGCTGGGCCGGGCCACTTGGCATCCAAAATTAGGGTAAATAAATAAATAAATCTATAACTCTATTTCTCTCTCTCTCTCTCTCTCTTTCTCTCTGTTGCTCTCTCTCTCTGATGCTCTCTCTCTCTCTCTCTCTCTCTCTCTATCTCTCTCTCTCTCTCTCTCTCTCTCTCTGATGCTCTATCTCTCTCTCTCTCTCTCTCTCTCTCTGCAGAATTTTCAGGCTCTTCCTAAGCAGCCAGTACAGATCACCAAGAAGCAATATGTTCAAGGTAAAGAACATGGCAAGTTCAGAAATATCACTGAATGTTCACTTGTTTTTAAAAAACATTTACCAACAACATCTAGCCATTTTGTGTATGTATATCAGTTTATGCTGTATTCATGTGTATATATTTACAAGTGTATAGTTGTATAAATGTCTGTTAAAAGCATTCAGCTGCCCTTGAGTCAAATCCGGCCCATTATGAAAGAGGCATGAAAAGGTTGATAAACGTATACAAGGTGCAGAACTGCTACTCAGTCAGCTGACTTCAGAGTGCAATAATGGTGCCAGGAGTGGTGATTTGCAACTTACAACTGACTGTAAAGATGTAAGGCAGCCTATTAGCAAGTGTAGTAGGTGAAAAAAGGTGAAAAACAAATAACACGTACCAACAGACAGGAACGTATAACACTGAAGGCGCCCAGCAGCCCAGACGTGGATGCCTCTTCCCCTTAAAGTGACGGCTAAATGCTAGAGCAGGTGCCTGGCCCTGCACTTCAGTACATCCCCAGGGCTCAATTTAGCTCGTTCTGCCTTCCTCTCGCCTCCTCCCTCTGTCTTTTTTACTCTTGCTGTGTAGTGACCCTAGTCTGTCTTATGGTCTGCTGCCCTCGGTGGCTGTCTGTCCTACTGCTCGTCTGTGCTGTCCTCACTAGGACTGGCCTTGCTCTTTGTTTTCCCTGTTTTCCAGCAGTGCTAAATCATTACCATGCAGACATCACTGTTTTAGGACCGTGTGTTAGACTCAATCCACATCCACATACAGACACGCACTTATCACTCTCCCAAATCTCCCATTATGTTCTCTTACATATCCTCTACACTGTAGAGTATCTGTTACTGGAAAGGTAAGGAGTTATTTAGTCAAATACAGGTCTTAATGCAATACCTAGTTTACCAAGTTGTTTCACAGTTTGGATGTATTTGGGTCTGTAACAATAAACTGTCAAATTATAGTAGCAATTTATACTGCAGGGGTGATGGGCTGTTTGCAGGAAAGGAGTCAGAGCTGGTAACTGTCCACCCACGCGCCATGTTCATACCGCAAGAGGGCTGGGTCTTCCTTTCAGCAGGTGGGCCTGTCTGCATGACATCGTTAACTGTCTCGCCAGCTTTACTGTCTGCTGTTTGATGTTGTTAATGAGACCAGAGCTGCACACGTGGCACTTTAAGACCTGCTTTAGTATTTGTCCATTCAAAATGAGCTACTGATGATTTTCCATTCATATAACAATACTTTGCCAGGACCCTCAAATGGTATAATACAACAAACAGGATTACAGAGCTCCACACAAGCATACTGAGAAGTGCATTTGTTGAGCAAGTCCATTTTTTATTGTGAATCACTAAATTTCAGCCTACAATACACTTTCACCACCCTCAAAGTGAAACGGATAAGTGAGCTGTATCACTGATGTCTGCTGACTCCGGTGATTGGAGCAGAAAGCTAACGCTTCACTTCACAGTTGGCATCACTTCACAACGCTGCTTAAATGTGTTGTCAGGCTGCTGGGTGCTTTTGATAGGCGTTCAGTTCAGATATCAGGTAGACTGGGTCTTTGGCTCATTTGACACACTAATACTGTAATTTAAAATTATGTCAATAAAATAATTCAAATGTAATTATACTTTGGATAAAAGCCCAATAAGCATTACTCTGGAATTAAAAGCCTATCGAATGTGATCAAGTTGGTGTGAATAG
>JAOXYF010000017.1:9000636-9011579 GCA_028565775.1 Sternarchorhynchus goeldii
CAATTTGGAATAAGGCTGTAACGTAACAAAATGTGGAAAAAGTGAAGCGCTGTGAATACTTTCCGGATGCACTGTAGATAGATAGATAGATAGATGCACTGTTCATTACAAAAACGCATTATATCAGCGGTTACAAACACGTGCGTAAATAAAAAATATATAAAAAAATAATCAGACAAATAAGAACAGTATGCAGTACGGCACCGAAACACGACACAACAGACCAGACCTTCACGGAAACAGCAGCAGATGTGCAGGTGTGCAGATGTGAAAGCAAGTAGTGACAGATGTTCAGTGATCTGCCGAGGCAGTGACGTCGGTCTTGGCTGCTGATTAACCAGTGGTATGGCATTAGGGAATATATTTTATTTGCACGGTGCTTTTCGTTCGATTGGATTTTAAGAGTTTAACAGAGGGAATACTGAGGAAATCGCATGTTCTACCATCTGGGACATAATTTATGGTTTCCTGCATGCGAGTGGGTCTGCAATAAGCTTGAGAATTCGTTAAGGTATTCTCGATTTGTAGAGGTCGTCAGTGACTTGGGAGGTCACGGCCAATGATCTCAACAAACACATCTAAGTTAGCCAGACTTTGAACTGGACAATAGCAACGCCAAACCATAATAGCGTATAGTGTAACGTTTTAAATGGTGAATCTTTAGAAATGTACGATGCTGATTTTCAGCTTTTCATAAAAGCTGCTGCATTTTGGGGGACAGGATTCGCATACCCAAGGGATTTTAGTAACATTTGATCCCCGCCAGGTATTTGTGCGATCAAAGGAAATACGTGGACATTTATGGGCTCACTGCAGAGTAGTTTTATTTAGCGAATTCCATTTTCCCATGGAAATTAGGACAAACTTCGGTGAAAGAGTTTCACCGCGTGGAACAATAACGTGATAACATGTGATGATAACAGTAACTGAGTGGCGTTACACTCCTGCTGTCACATGGGGTCCTGACGCGTGTGTGTTTTCTTAGGTAGCCCGTTAAAATGCCTGAACTAATTATTCGTCTCTTTCCAAGATGGCGTCGATGAGGGATAGCGACACCGGCCTGTGGCTTCATAATAAACTAGGCTCAACGGACGAGCTGTGGACGCCTTCCAGCATTGGCTCGCTGCTGACCGTGTCAGTTATTGACAACATACGGTTGTGTTTCTCCAATCTGTCGCCTCCGGTAAAGCTGAAACTCCTGCTCGGTATGCTGCATCTCCCGCGCAGGACTGTTGATGAGGTGGGGCTGCATGTTGCTATGGTTGAGTGACTGAGAACAACTCACTGTGTAGCCCAGTCACAATAGTTCACACTCAGCAATAACACAAACGCAGTAACCTAGGTCGGGTTTTTTTTCTGCTACGACAAACCAACCTTTTGTAGTACGCAGCACTAGTATTGCACATTCGTATCGCTTTCGCAATGCAAATCGGAGAATTCCTTGAAGTTTAAGACAAGTTAGCTAAGGCTAGCTAAGTTAGCAAAACTAGTCGGTGTCCCTCAAAGCGTTTGGTTAGCTTGCATGTGAACTAACCCACTTCTGGTTGTTTCGATAAAGCAATTCTTAGACTGGTTCTAACAAGTAATTATCACAACGTTCGTGGCTGAGCCCAAATATCTAGATAACTGTACCCGCTCTTCCAGTAACGGAGTTAATCGCGTAACTTCACGCGCCGACGAGATCGGTCTCTAAAGCCGTAAAAGTCTGAAAGGTGTGCTCGTGCTGATTACGCTTGTGCACGTGGGCTTACTGTCAATAGTGGGGTTTTTTATTTATTTTTTTTACGTTTCTGGTTATTTGTTTGTTAAAATCAGGGGGTCAGTAACGCTAGTTCGTCGTTTCTATTTACTAGCTGTATAATCATCGAGGTATCTGGTTATTTTTCGTCCGTGCTCTAGTAAGGTGGCTGGGGTCCTGCAGGTGTGGACACGCCCCTCCATCGGCTGTGCTGTCGGATACAGCTGATGAGAGACCATGAAAGTTTATTCACGTTTGTATACTATAATGAGAACTTAAATATAGAAACGATTAGAGGGAAATCATAGCTAATTGGTCCTAATTGTACTGTACGGATGGTAATTCACTACGTGGCGTGACCTGTACGATATGTCAGTCTGAACTTGGTTTCAGTTACTGATTTCTTTTAGGCTCACGTGGAGCATAGTTCCCTCTCAGTGGTGTGTGAGTTAATGGCGAGTATTTCAAGTTTGCTTTTGTAATGTTTACACAAGCTGCTGGTTAAACAGTCGCTCTATTCTGTAGTATATAATGTCAGTTATTATTCAGACAGCACCGTGCTAGATAAAACGTTTATGCAATAGTTAGTAAATGCCCACATTTTTAAGGCAAAAACTTTGTTTTGTTTTTCGCAAACTGGTGTCCCAACATTTTCCATCATTCCACCTTAAGTATAAGTTCAGAGAGTTGAGAGGTGGGCTAAAGGACGACTTACACTCTGACTTATGTGTGACATTATTCATTTATAATGCAGACTTCGGTTAAATGAACAGACCTTAACCTTTCCTCACCCTGTGTGTGTTCCTTTGTCTCCCCCGTGTTGTCGTGTTAGATGAAGGAGGCTCTGTCAGAGATCATTCAGTTAGCCACAGTGGACTCAGAACCCTGGGTGCTGATGGTGGCTGACATCCTGAAGTCATTCCCAGAGACAGGCTCCCTCAACCTGGACCTCGAGGAGCAGAATCCCAATGTGCAGGACATCCTGGGAGAGCTCCGAGAGAAAGGTCAGAAAGGGCTGTGATGTACACAGTCAAAAGTCATACAGTAAAGTTTCGTAAATATTCCCCCGGCAACAAGATTACATTGCTTGTGAGTGTTTTTTTCTGTGATCTTTTTTTTCCTGAGTTCCTCAGAAAATCTCTGTAGCTTCAATATGTCTGTAGTCTTACTGTGTGTGTTGTTTTTTTTTTGTTTTGCATGTTTGCTGTTACCTCAGTGAGTGAGTGTGAGGCATCTGCCATGTTGTCTCTTGAGTGTCAGTATCTGAATAAAAGTGCTTTGACCACGCTGGTGGGGCCCCTCACGCCGCCCATCAAACACTTTCAGCTCAAGAGGAAACCCAAAAGTGCCACACTCAGAGCTGATCTTCTTCAGAAATGTAAGTGTGTCTGCTGGTAGAGAAATGCATAATATTTGTGTGTTCTGTGAATGGTGTGGCTGTGCGAGTCGACTGTGCTGTGAATGGTGTGGCTGTGCGAGTCGACTGTGCTGTGAATGGTGTGGCTGTGCGAGTCGACTGTGCTGTGAATGGTGTGGCTGTGCGAGTTAACTGTTGTGGCTGTATTCAACTTGCAGCTACAGAAACTGCACAGCAGTTAAAGAAAACGGCAGGAGTACCTTTCCATGCTAAAGGAAGGGGACTTGTCAAGAAGATCGACACCACAAGTGAGTTAAATAACTGATTTTTGGGGTTTTTTTGTGCCTTCTGTCTTACACTTTATGCACTTTCACATACTTGTACTATTGCAGTCACCACACACACACACACACACACTCCCTCACTTTTAGAAGCTGTAATAACCTGTGCCATCCTGCCTCAGCGCCACTAAAGGGGATTCCCAAAGCTCCGTTCCGCAGTCCCACCACCCCCAGTATGTTCAGCCCCCCCAGCAACAGAGCGGCCATCGCCCCTGCCCGCACGCCCCTGCGCAAGGAGAGAGGGGTGAAGGTAACAGCGCACCACAGACACCACAGCGCACCACAGACGAGTGTGCATACGTGGAGTCCCTTTCCTGAATCCAGACTAAGCATAAAATCTAATTTACAATGGTAGTGTATTATTTGCACACTAGGCTTAATCCATGTCTGGGGAAACCCTTAGTTCTCCACATGTTTTGCTGGCTCTGTGTTTGCCATTTTCAGACAAATGCACATCAGCATGCATTTGTGTGATGGGGAGAATTGCAGAAGATTAAAATCCAGTCACTTGCTGTGTTATAAGCTGTTTTGTTTGTTTTCTTGGCTAGTTATTAGATATCTCTGAGCTGGACATGGTGGGAGCAGGCAGAGAAGCCAAGAGGAGAAGAAAGACATTGGGTACTTTTTGTTACAGGTTCTTAGTGCTCTTCACAGCAGTTTTGCCTGCAGATCAGCAGTAGGAATTGTAGTGTTTATCTCTCTCTCTCTCTCTCTCTCTCTCTCTCTCTCTCTCTCAGACACAGAAGCAGGAGAGAAGGCAGCCAAAGAGGAGGCAGTGGTGGAAAACCCTACTCCAGATTACGCTGCTGGCCTGGTCTCTACGCAGGTGGGAATAGAAATGATGTGAAAATCTGGTTCCACAAATGAGCTTGATTTGCAATCACAGCAGTTATCTTGCTCCGTTTGTGCCGGAATGAACTTAACTCAGCAAATTCTAATTATTTCTTTGAATAGAAATTGGGGTCGTTGAACAACGAGAGTGCACTCCCTTCAACAAGCTACCTCCCAGCCACCCCCAGCATGGTCCCCTCGTCCTCCTACATTCCCAGCTCCGAAACGCAGCCAGGTGAGACGCTGCACTTTAATCCCTTCAGTTCAGCTCAGCTCAGCTCAGCTCTAATCTTAGCGCACTGCTGGTGAGAGCCGTTAATGTAAGGTATGAATTTAATCCATGCATCTATTAGCAGAAACACTTTTAAGGTATCCTGCAATTGATACATTTGGCAGTTGATGCAAACCATACAATATTGGTGCTGAAATGTGTTTATTGTTGAGCCTGATTTTTTATTTTTTTTTTTTAAATGTTTCTCATATGTTGAGTCCTGCTTTTCTTCAGCAAATGCAGGTGGTTCAGGTCGTGATGCTACAAACCGGCAGACGGAGGAGTCGGCAGCTCCAGGCGCTGCTGCTGCTCTGCCGGGTCAGTTTAAACAGAGACCACCCATGTACAACGCCAGCACTGCCAGTCCTACAGCCCCAACCTCCCCTACCACGCCGACCAGCACACCCCTCAACAACGCCCCGCCTGCCGCCGCCACGGCAACACAGCCCGACACGCCCACACCGCCGCCCACCACCACGACTCCGCCCGCTCCTACACCAGCGCCCCAGCAACCACCGCCCAAAAAGAACCTGTCGCTCACGGTGAGAGCAGACCGACACCGGACTCACCCAGACTTCCCTTGGATCTTTTAAAGGGCTTCCTAAGAACTTGTCTCGTCTTTTTCTGTCACTGCAGAGGGAGCAGATGTATGCAGCGCAGGAAATGTTCAAGACTGCAAACAAAGTCACTCGACCAGAGAAAGCACTCATCTTGGGCTTCATGGCAGGATCAAGAGGTACTGTGGTGCTCATGTAAAACCAGTTATGACCTTAAGACAGTCATTGCATAATTATCCTTAATACAATCTTTACATCCCTATAGTCATAAACCTGATTGTCTTACACACAACAATAAATGTTTTCAGTACTAAAACAGTACATTCATTTATACTTTAAAGGTTTCTTGGACATGGAATACATGTAGTCTCTGACAAAACTGCAGCACCAGTGGTGAATTACCATAGGGAAAGCATTTTATTACCATAGGGAAAGCATTTTATTCTGGGAATAGGCTTTACTCTGAGTCTGGAAACAGATGCAACAATAACTAAAACATTTCTTATTTAAATCCAGTTCAGTTTAATCTCCATTGTGTTGAGATGTGGGCTGCATGTTTCACTTACTCGACTGAATATTTCAGTAAATCAGAATTCCATCCTCAGTGATTCTCTTTGCAGTCTTACACTCATGTGACCTAGTCCACGTTTGTCCATATTATCTTTTTAAAAATATTTTTTTGAGTAGCACTGGGCTCTGGCCCTAGAGGTTCATGTGTGTAAACTTAATACCTCCTCTCCACCCGTTCACCAACCCCCCTCCTCCCCTCTCCAGAGAACCCGTGTCCAGAGCAGGGTGATATCATCCAGATCAAGCTAAGTGAGCACTCAGAGGTGCTGCCCAAGGCGGATGGTACAGGCAGCACCACCATGCTGGTGGACACAGTGTTTGAGATGAACTACTCCACAGGACAGTGGACACGCCTCAAAAAATACAAGCCCATTACCAACGCCTCCTGAGGGAGGACTGGGTCCTCACCCGCACACACACACACGCGCGTGCGCGCACACACATATACACACACACACACACATAGTATGTGGGCCAAATTGTGAAATGCTGGGATTAGGGAAACATTTGGTTTAAGGGTTTGGTTTAAGGGGAGTGAGGTGAACTTTGTTTTGCTCGACCTCACTTCCTTATCTCAGTGTTCCTGTATTGCCAAGAGCCAGGGACCTTCTTACTGTGTATTTTTTTTTTTCTTTTTGTGGTTTGTAATATGTTCATTCATTTCATGGCCCTTTGGGAAAAAAATCCAGAATGTTGGCAAAAACAGAACAGACTAGAACTCGTGTGTTGAGACCTGGAATAGAACAGAACTGGAGCTGTTGCTTCAGTGTGTTCAGACCTTTGAAGAGACCCGTCAGTACGGCTTCATAGACCAGCCATAATGGTGTCTAGAAACAGGAAATCATGCCATCTGTTTCAAAGAAAATGTAAGAAAATTATGAAATTGGCAAAAGGAATGAAGGAAGATGGGCAGATTCTTTGCTGGTTATATATATTTTTACATTCTGGAGGATATTTGTTTTTCAGCCTCGTAGCAGAAGGGAATAAAGTCCAATACATGTCCTGACTTGAGATGTTTGCTGATTGGACCAGGTCACCTCATCACACTGTGCTGTTCTAACCTCACGCTTCAGCTCCTCTGTGGTATTTAAGGGTCTTCACAAAGACTGGTCAGCTGGTCCTTCACCACTGCTGGGCTGCTTTTCAACACTGAGTGGTAACTTGGTTTGGTTTGGTTTGGAGTGAGCTTGTAAAATAATCCTACTGCATTCCTCAGATCTGCTTTTTGGAATAACTTACCCAAATTAGACCAGACAAAGTATTTGTTGGACCTGCACGTAAATCAAAGCATTTTCACCAATGCGTAAATAATGTTGCATCTGTCCTGCATAAAATGACACATGTTCATTAGTTGTCGTGTTGGTCCTAAATGTAACTCAAGACAAGTACTGACTTGGTTGGAGCTGGAAAATAAAATGGACAGATGCGTGTCAATGAAAATCCCAAACTGTTTGTTTAAACCAACGAGGCACTTCAAGCTTTTGACACCCGTGTTTAAGAGCAGCATCACATCAATGCCCTTTTTACCACAGAGTGTTTATTGCACACTGCTCAAACCCTGTGCCCTGTCCACAAATACTTGTGGTCCTCCAGCAAGCTCCGTCTGGCTTACATATACAACTCTTAATGTGATAAACATTTAACCCTCTGTTACATGGTGTTGCCTTATAGCAACAAAGACCTTTTCTCAGTTTTACTAAAGGGCAGTAATGTAAACCTACTGGACTGCAATCGGCTTACCATATTTATTTACATAGCACTAGGCTCTTCTGAACTGTATGTTTACATAGTGCTAGACTATTATGAGACTATTTTACATTTAAAATAATTTTTTAAAATGTATCCATCCGTGCATCCATCCATCTTCCACCACTTATCCGGGTCCAGGACATGGGACCAGCAGCCTAAGCAAAGAGGTCCAGGCCTCCCTCTCCCCCACCGCCTCCTCCAGCTCGTCCGGGCGGATACCGAGGCGTTCTCAGGACACTCGAGATCCCTCCAGCATGTCCTTGGTCTTTCCTGGGGTCTCTTCCCTGTTGGACATGCCTGGGTCCAGGGCACATCCAAGCCAGATGTTCACACCCCCTCAGCTGGGGCCTCTCAACGCAGACCCTAACCCTGTCTCTAAGGGTTCCAGCCACCCTGCAGTGAAAGCTCATTTCAGCCACTTGTATCCATGACCCAAAGCTTGTGACCATATATATATATATTTTAATAATTTCAGACATTTTCTAACATCTGGATTATAAATTACACCACTGGAAATTATAGGTTTAACAAAAGGAATTCCCATATCTTGCCTGAATTATACATTTGTTCACTTTTGTGTATTTCTTGTCTCTATGATCATATAACATTTTTTTCTTCCTAGACAGTGATATAGTTTGTTTATGGGTGGCAAATGCACTGTGATATATAATCCAGATAGTATGGTAATTGGAATTTTTGTAATTAAACATTTTTGAGTGTATAGCCAGTTTATATATGTTGCTTTCATACATAGAACATGAACGCCAGCTTCTTCCATGGGAAGGTGATCAGGGCAGAGCTACAGGATGAGAGGGGAGTGATTAGTGATCAGGGCAGAGCTACAGGATGAGTGGGGAGTGATTAGTGATCTGGGCAGAGCTACAGGATGAGTGGGGAGTGATTAGTGATCAGGGCAGAGCTACAGGATGAGTGGGGAGTGATTAGTGATCTGGGCAGAGCTACAGGATGAGTGGGGAGTGATTAGTGATCTGGGCAGAGCTACAGGATGAGTGGGGAGTGATTAGAATGATGTTGATGTGAACCTGAATGAGAGCAGTGGTGGGTTTGAGTCAGTGGCAGAAAAAGAGAAAAAATCCACCTGTGAGTCAAGTGGTATCTTAGAATCAGTAGATTACTTTCACCACTTTTTCCACAGATAATTAATGGAAGTAATCTATATGCTGTACAGTGCAATGTCACTAGACCCCTCAGTGTTACTGTTGCAGGAATGAAGCAGTTCTTCTGCATGTCTATCCATGGTTTGCCAAAAAACTAGGTTATAATGGAACGAACAAACGAGTGGAGACTTGCAAGCACTATGGCTGTGAATCATTGGGAAAATATCAAGACATCTTCATTTTGCCAACAAAACAACAACCAGGTGCCAAGGGGAAACAAATTGTTCAAGGTGAGACCACTCCACAACAGCTTCAGCAAGGGAAACATTGTGCTGCAATTAGATTCAGCTATCCCCACCAACATTTCACATAACCTGTTCATTGACAACTGGTTTTGCAGTGTGGACCTGCAGGTACTCCTGGAGAGGAAGATTCATAGCGTCTGAAGTGCGAGACAAACGTCTTGCTAGCTGCACATTTATAGACGATGGTGCCATTAAGCTAAACGTATGAGGGACACGCCCAGAGAAGATGACGACTGATAGTGTGAACCACAACCACAATTGGTGTCTTGGGGAAGAAGAAAAAAGGAAGCTTCATGCCACCTGATCTGGTCAGGGGCTTCTTCGATTTCCACAAGGGATGAAATTGGAACGGACAATGTAATGCAAATTTGATTCAAAAACATTTTGATAACATGAAATTATACTCAATGATCACATAGGAATAGGAAATAAACTCTTTTTTGATCTCCAACATGTCTGTACCTGTAAACACCATTACAGGTGTTTAAATCGTTAATGTTATTGCTGTATATTCCAAATAAAATGTTAAATATTCATTAATTTAACAAAAATATTATGTAATACACATCCATCTTTTATTTTAATAAAATAATTTTCAGAAAAAAAGGATTTATGGTACTTTGCGTGACCATATGGCAACAATTTGCAGGAAACTGCAACTAGCCCCCTTTGAATAAAAAAAATAAAATAAAAATCTTGTATTTCCATTTTTTTAATGTATAAAAATACATTAAAACATTTATCGTGGTTTAGGTAATTCATGCAATAGATGGTTCATTAAAACCAGAAAAATGCTCTTTTCAAAGAACAGGACAGATATGCTTATGATTTTTCATGGAACTAGGCTAGAATGAGGGTGTAAGCTCCAGCTCCAGGTTCTTCTGGCTCAAACAGCTGCTGGGTCTCTCCAGCCACCAAAGGTTTTCTCCAGGTACCGAGCCATAGCCAGGGTCAGGTGGTCCTGTAATTTCCCTGCCACCACCTGCACACCCAGGGGCAAACCCTCCTCACTCACACCCAGTGGACACTGGCTCACAGGAAGGCCCAAAACATTGAAGATACCTAAAAAAAAGGTTGGATAAAAGAAATCCATCATCAGGTACTATAGGACTCCATCTTGTTTTATGTTAGATTACATTATGTTTGTTTATCTCCAGTTCAGTGACCCCAATAAGATTCTTTATAAACTTTTATGCATGTTCAGCATGTGGCTTCACCTGTGTAACAGAAATTAAATGGTGTGAAGATTGGATGATGGTGTCTTGGGGCCAAGAGGGGATGAGACGGGTAGAGGAGCACTCCATCAGTCCCCAGCACCTCGTCCATCTGGCACTGCAGCACCTCCTTCTGCTGAAGGATGAACTGTGATGGAGTGGCACTGTGAGTGCTCTCCATTAGAGCCAGACCTGAACCAAACACACAAGCAGAACCGTTTCCAGAGCTGTAAAAAAAAAAAAAATCCTAGTAATAAATTGAATGTTAAAGTTATAGTAAAGTGCTAACTTTGTTTTAATTTTTGTTTGATTTTTTTTATGTGAGAAGCCAATTGAACAATGTGGTAGCAAAGTAAAGTGATGGACCTGATCCCTGAGAGGCTGAGGCAGGTATACAGGGTTAGCAAAAGCTGACAGGTTGTCACAATTAATGGGGTGTAAACAGATAAGTTAATAAATGTAACTGAAGAATGAAGATAGGGAAGGATTAAATCAGCACAGATCTCAACTCTTACTTCAAGATTCTGAATGCTCAAACATACAAATTCACACAAGCACAAAAAGCTGAAAGTCCTGGCAGCGCAGTGGACTGAGGGTTTCAATACGTGGCTCTGGGTCTTGGATCATGTCCGTTCGGTTTTGCTGACATTACCGATGGCGGGCAGCGTGTGGTCAGACTTCCCAAACAGACGCTTCACCAGCTCCCACAGCGGCCACACACCGGGCCCTCCTTCACTCATCTGCTCCACGAACGGCTGCGGCGGCTGAAACACAACACGTGGATCATTTCAATACCAGCATCCTGAGAGCCAGACTGCCACTGCGAAGGCACGATGGTAGGAGCCATTCATAGCCTGTCGTCTTAGCATTAGTTCATAAGCGTAGCATGCTT
>JAOXYF010000017.1:9015930-9036336 GCA_028565775.1 Sternarchorhynchus goeldii
CCAGTCCTGGACATCACACCATTTCATCACAGCACAGAGAACCAGTCCTGGACATCACACCATTTCATCACAGCACAGAGAACCAGTCCTGGACATCACACCATTTCATCACAGCACACTCATTCAATCCTTTAAAAAAAGCATTCTGAGACTGACAAACCTTATTTAGTGCACTTAATGTGTTGGTGATATTGTAAAATACATAATGAGTAACTCTCTACTGATACACCACACACCCTAATATCTGACAGAGTTCTTATTTAATATAAATATAAATGAATACTCTGTTAGTACATTCAGAGCTGTTTCTACACTTCCTGTCTGGAGCTTTGGAAGGTGGGCACTCTCAAAAGCTGGAGAAATTTAATGCTTTAGATTGCATTAGTGAATGACACAAGACAATTATATATATTTGGTTTATGAGTCTTAAATGTAAGTTCAGTCAAAAATACTTGTTTGGTCGGCCAAGACAAAATGGAATGGCCCTTGTCTCTTTTTACAAAATTAGAATTTGAGGCCTTGTCTCAGCGTGCCCCAGGGACAGCACGGTCAGCCAGGACCAGCAACCTCCAGGTGCTCCTCCCCTCTCACTCCCCCCCTCCCACATCCCCATGATGGGCCACAGGGTTTTGTCTGAGACAGCTGGTGAGCCCTGGAACCGAAGGAAGATCCACCACACACACATTTAATCAAACACACATACAGCATTTGTTTGTTAAAATATTCATGTCTCTCATATAGTTATCCCCCACTTAACAAATTAATTTCTCTCTTTCTTTCTCTTTTTCTCTCTCTCTCTCACACACACACACACACAAACACACACACAAACATGTTAATACTTGTCCAGTGAACTCAACTGAATCTTGCAGCCACTAACACCTAGAGGAACATTTTAATGAGTGCGGTGCATTTGCTTCTGTCCCATTTCAATAAAAACCGCAGACACTCTCTTCATTTGACACATGACTTCTTCATTTGGCTGTTGTGGTCTGACATCCTGCCAGACTGTCTCAGGCCTGGGAATTATTTATGTATGATAGCCAAGCACTACATGGGAGTCGGTACCACCAGCAGAGAGGGAAAGGACTAACCAAACGACTAGTGTCTATGGTAAAACAATAAAACAAAGCCTTAACCATTAATGTTTATGTAGGAGAGCTATAATACTTCAGTGCATTTCTCTGATAATTTAATCTCTTCACTTAGGGGTCCCTCTCCATCTTTACTAGTCAAAAAGTATTTTAGAACAGATAAATAACGTAACAGTATCAATTAATATTTTATACGTCATTGCTGAGTCCATACAATGGTGTCACCGTGGCATTACGTTTCTCACGTTGTCTTTATAAGCCACCAAGCCGTGAATACGCAATCCAATAAAGGGGGCAATAAATAATACATTATGGTCTTGGCGTGTTACAAGGAGATACCGATTATCCAAGTGTGCACTTTGAATGATACCTTAAGCAGTATCAGGAGCTAAAGTATTGCTACACCATGTTGTAATCTTATGCACGTGGATATATAGCTGTACACTGTTAAGTACAATTTATCACGCGACTCTTCTCTGCACATTTGTTGGCTATTAGTCATCTGTAAAATACATAAGCGACGTAAACTGTGCATCTGGGGCTGCGTCGCACACGGACTATGAGCTCACATTATCTGTCACTTGTGTATATTTGAGACACTGTGAGAACAGCTTTACCGTGCGCCCCCGCAGGTAAAGTTCAGCGGTGAGTTTGCGCTAGACCCGCCCAGACGGCTCGCTTCCAATAAGATCCCAAACCCACTTTACACACGTTTCCTGCCATTATTGCCATATACCACAGCTGAGCGCCGCGCGCGAACGCTGCTGGTACTCCGAACATAAGCGGAAAAACCATAACAAAAGCCTGCGAGAATTTAAAGTTTTACGTGCAGGCGCAAACGGTCAGGCTCGCAGACTGCGACACACTCTTAAGGTAAAAGCCTAGTGCCTGCATTCACCGTCTAGTGTATTCACACTGATTTAATTTTAAAACCGAAATATTCTAAATACGCTATGTACTAGTCTAGGACAGAGTTTATTGGCGTATTCGCTCAGGCTCGATTTGCAGATCAGTAAACCAGATGTGTAATGTATGGGCCTGGGTTATTTGTCCTACTATAGCGGAAAATGCAGCAAATGCACGCTGTTTTCCGTTTACTTCCTATCGCCCCAAACTCAAACCCCGGAAAAGTGAACTTCTCGACATGGGACTGCCGCTGCTGCAGCGCAAATGGGGGGGGGGGGGGTAACTATCATAACGGAGTTTCTAATAATGTATTGGACATTGACCGACACTTTAAGAAGTGTCAGCTAAAACTGCAGCGAGTAGCAGAGACTCATAAACGTCGCAATGCAACACACTGATCTCCTTTGAACGTCTTTTTTTTGCAGTGGACTGCCTTCTTACCTGGTTGGAGGATTATTTGTGCAAAAGGACCGAAAAAAGAGACCAACGTCGCTATGGAGTACGCAGCTCACGAGGCCTGAAACTTGGCACGACATTCCTGGATATTTGGGAGAGCTGCTGGCGCTTCACGTGCAACTGTATCTGTAAATAGCCAATCAAATCAAACAAACCGCGCTGAACGGTAGCAGGATGACCAACGGCAGTTGCGTAGCATACCGCGTATGAAGTGGTGTGCAAGCGCTCGCTGTCAGAGAATCAGAAAGACCTATCTAACTGGAATTAATGCCATTCTGTCCTATCTCTGCATCTCGGCGTTTTGTGTGAGGGCATCCTTTTCTGTGGAGTGTACTTTGCAGACACTGGGAAATGTAAATACTTGTTCTGTATTTCAAAGTGAGAGAGAGATCATGTCCTCCGGGACCGCAGTGGTGGATCGCGCAGACCCGGACCTGGAGGCTGTAGAAGCTCCCGTCCACGGAGTCCACGGACCGCACCGGATAAGGCCGTCGTCCTACCGAGCGTTACGCAGCGCTGTGTCGAGCTTGGCCCGCATAGATGACTTTTTCTGCGAGGAAATCGGGTCAGGTTTCTTCTCAGAAGTGTTCAAGGTAAGCTAGCCTACAGCTGTTATGTTTGGTTAGCTGTCCCCTGATCTTGTGGTCTTCTCCACATTGTCGCATGCTTTTATTATTACTGATAAAGCAGCGCGATTTTTTACTACCCCGTACCGTTGCAGAATATATGCACTAAAAGGTACTTGTATGAAGTTATAAACTCTGCCCACCTCATTCTGTGAAGGAATCCCAAGGAACGCAATTAAGGCGTATGATCTCTTTGACAAAAATTTACAAAGCATATTAATATTTTAATGTTTACAAAGGTCCCCACACATTATCCATTTATTCATATTATTTATATCAATTGATGGTGTGGGGCGGGGGGGAAGGACACATAGACCGAGACCAGTTTTAAAGGTAGCAGGTAGGTGAGGGTGCTGTAAATGGATACCTGATGATAAGATGTGTGGGTGCACAGGACACTCAACACTGCCGTGTGTGTGTGTGTGTGTGTGTGTGTGTGTGTGTGTGTGTGTGTGTGTGTGTGTGTGTGTGTGCGCGCAAATAGTGAGCCAAAGAGAGAGGCAAGACCCTTCCTTTTCTCTTCCAGCAGTTTGCTGATCAAAGATGCCAAATATGGTCACACCTTCCTGTCAGTTTCCATTCTGTGGTGCCACTATTAATGAGTGTGATATGAATGCAGGTGTGAGTGATGATGCTGTCATCTTCTGCTAAGTTGCCTGTTTAACAATCCCAGTCATTATTCTAAACCCTTGGCCAATATAAATGATTTAATGTTATTTATTTTGGCAAGCTACAGTCTTCTGTTTCATCATGTTTTCATCTCCTGTGGGACAGATTTCATTTTTTTCAGAGCTATCTTGTTTCAGCAGTGGAGTGCTTGAGTAATCTAGGTGACTCTACCTGTCACAACACATCCTTCAGGTGCAGTGTGGTGTTCAGATGTTCAGCTTCTGCGGAGAGGCTGTAATTCTCTTTGCTGAATGAGACGTTCTAAAACATTATTTGAAGGATTGAGCTTTTCTATTGAAGAATGCGATGCCTTCACCTGTCCGGTGTTTCCCCTCCCTGGCGAGCCTCCAGATGCTTCAAAGAACCAGTAGAAGTTTCCAGACCATTTTCCCGGGCACTTGGCACGCACCTCCACCGAGCAGGCCGTGGGACTCCCAGATGCCTCGTTTGTCAGTAACGATCATGTGATTTGGCTTTTGTGACGCTGATGTGATAAAAGGGTTGACTCTCACCCAAACATGCTACCTACAGATTACGTGCTGGGAGCATCCTGACCTCAGCCTGACCTCCTCCGCTCCAGAAAAGTGCAACCTGGGCATCGCAGCCATGTCACGATCCAACAAACATTCCGTGTTTCTGGTCACAGAACCACAGGCCTGTCCGTGACCCATCAATGACCCTTTCATGTGTTTTTCCAAATGCTTGATATTTAGTTCAAAATCAAAATTTGTTCCTGTGCTTCTGTAGTACTTTCAACAAACCACAGTGATGCACACATGCTTTATTGGTTTCACTCCCACTAAAAACACAGCAGTTAATCTCCTTTAATTGTGCATCACCTTCCCTCATGTTGCGGTTGTTGTATGTATGTCTGTCCCTCCCACTGCTAAAGTTGTCAGCAAACATCACCCCTCACTGGTGGATGCCTTTAACTGGTTTTTTTCCACTCAACACTGGTCCTGACTGTCTGGTGGAACTAGATAATTGAACGAGTTTGTTTTCATGCGTCAGAATTGTTATACTTATTCTATCTGACTGAGGTAATGAGGGTTTATTTGTGGGCTGTTAATATGTGAAGGGTTAAGTTAATATGTGAAGGGTTAAGTTAATATGTGAAGGGTTAAGTTAATATGTGAAGGGTTAGTGATGAGGATCCTGTATTTGTGACTCCTGCTTCTTTTTTGCTTGCTGTAGTACAGTTTTGTTGTGGATAATGAAACTATATGCTCAGGGACTCGGAGATGGATGTGTCCATCATGCAGGGAGTGGATGGTGTTGAGAACTACATGATGAATTGTGAGGGCTGAGGGTCTGAAGGCCTGAGTCGGGCTGCCTTTGCTTTAGTTTAGTCTAAACCCGGGGGGGGGGGGCAGAGCTCCAGTTGCCCACGATGTGTGGCAGGCGCCCAGCTGGCACTCCCCACACAGCTAGTTAAAGAGCTGTTGAGATTGGCAGGAGAGTTTTAGGTTTAAACCAATTTGTAGGCTAGTTTTCACAAGAATCACAGTCTGCTGTGACTGTGCATTTTTTTTCCCCTTTATATTGTGTCTGTTATTGTCTGTCTGTCTCTCTCTCTCTCTGTCTCTCTCTCTCTGTCTCTCTCTCTCTGTCTCTCTCTCTATCTCTCTCTTGTCTGAACATGCATTAATGTGTTCTTTCTGCCGAAAAGTAAATGGGTGTGGGTGTTAAAATTTGGTATCGTTTTTTCCCTTGTCTGTGTTTAGTGGGTGTGTTGGTTGTGTGTAGGTGTGTTTGTGACTTTTCCCTTCAGATCTTCCCACAACTTCTGCCTCTTAGAGTTCAGATCCTTGCGAGGTCTCCATGAGTGCATGTTAGAATCCAGAGTGTTGGTCCTGAACAGGGTGGACCGTACCAAGTGCTGGACTTCCCACGTTTAATTGGAGTGTTTACTTAAGAGTTACTGGATACAACAACTCTGTTTGTGTTGCTCCACCCTTGACTTAAAATACACATGGAAGAAGTGTAGGGATGATGTGTGCATGTGTGCGTGTGTGCATGTGTGCACACGTGTCTGTGCAGGAGGGGATGGTGCGCCAGCAGTTCCATCTGTCTTGTGAGCACACACACACACACACAGTGTGATTACAGTACGTGTAGCGTGGGTGAGGTTCAGCAGTCTCTCAGCTCAGACTAAACGGTCTGCGCTAGCACAGTGAGTGCTGTGCTCACCCACAGCTTTCTTACTGTTTGCAGTTGTAAGCATGGTCACTTGGTATTGTCTGTTCTGGGAGCAGTACGAACGTTTGGGTTCCACCATGCTAGCACGGAGGCCAGGCCTGGCACCTGATCTGGGTAGCCCTAAACCCGGTGCAGACCTGGAATATCAGTATGATCATGTTCACTTGCTCATTGCTCTCACATCTAACATTATGATTAATGTTAACACTTTGGTAACAGTTGTTAGAGGGGGAAAAAAGAAAGTGTGTGTGTGTAATCATATGTGCACATCTATTGAAGGCACACACATGCTTTCTTTCATACATGTATGTGATGACAAGCAAGTCCACATTCATATATACTCCCCCCCCCTGCTTTTTTCCTGTCATCACTCAGCACTTTTATTGCACAGATCTGACCTTTTCTCACTGCTGCCTGGAATTTACAACGTGCGCGTGTGTGTGTGCGAGAGTGCGTGCGCGCGGGCGAGCGTGTGCGCGAGCGCCAGTCAGAGACAGACAGCACGGCAGCTCGGTTGGTTGTCAGTCTTTAACTTTTACTGTGCTGGTGGATGTTGTTCTCACATGCACACTGAGCTTTGTGTGTTCAGGGCGTTTGCGCTGTCTGGACCCAGGAATGTAAAATCTAGCACATGACTTTATTCCCGTTTGATAAGACCGGACATGCACACGCCACCCAGTGCAGTCCTGCTGTCCTGTTAAAGCTGAGAGTATTGCACCGTTTGGTTTTGTGTGACAACAGAACTAAACTGCACGTATCCTGTGGTGTATTGATTAGCTTCCTATGGATGTGGCTGCATGGGGCAGGTGGAGGCTGTGCTCTGGTCCTCTGCAGGGCTGACGTTGGAACTCCAGAGTCCTCATGCGGATGTAACATGACCTAAAGAGACTGAATGGAGTCGGTCAGTCGGTGCATGAGCATGCGAAGGGAAGCGTTACACATGAGCACTTTATTGTGTGTGTGTGGGTGTGTGTGAGAGAGAGTGTGAGTGTGTGCTTGTAGAGGAAAATGCTCTGGGCAGACTCTTCACTCAGCACTGATCTGAGAACAGTCATGTATCTGGAGCGCGTCCATCTCTAAATAGGGATTGTCTCTGCATTTTCTAGTGGCCATGAGCCAAAATTCAATAGTTGAGGAAGTGTAAGGCTGCTCTGGCCAAGCTGCTCCGTCCTGTTAAAGCTTTGGCTCCGAATGCTCTCCTGGCTCACGTGGGTGTGTTGTAGGGAGGCTCTCCTGGCTCACGTGGGTGTGTTGTAGGGAGGCTCTCCTGGCTCATGTGGGTGTGGGGAGGGGGATTAGAAGAGCTGCTTTTCAAGTGTCCAACAGTGACAGGAACCAGCTCTTCCTCTCTCTCTCTCCCTCTCCGTCCCACTCACACACACTCTCCCTCTCTCTCTCTCTCTCTCCCTCTCTCTCTCTCTCTGTCTCTCTCTCCCTCTCTCTCTCCAGGTGAAGCACAGAATCACTGGTCAGGTCATGGCTCTGAAGATGAACACTCTGGCCAGTAACAGGGCGAATATGTTGAAAGAGGTGCAGCTCATGAACCGCCTCCGTCACCCCAACATCCTCAGGTGTGTTCTCCACGCCTTTCACACCCACACCTACAACATCCTCAGGTGTGTTCTCCACGCCTTTCACACCCACACCTACAACATCCTCAGGTGTGTTCTCCATGCCTTTCACACCCTTTCCATACAAGTTTCTTTTTTTAAAAGTTTTTGAATAGTGTTTTATAAATATAATAATAATAATTAGTATTAGTATTATCAGAAGATGATGGAATAGCCAGTCTCTGATTAAGGCGTTTCTAGCTGCAGTGGAGGTGGTGGTCCATATTCATGCCTGTCTCAGGTATTCCACTGGCATGGCTTGCAGTAACCTGCTTTCTTCCCTGTCTAGTGGAGGTACCTCACACATGCTGCGCTGTGATGGGTTGTTCCAGTGTAGTTTGGCTTGGGCTGGTCTTAGAAAATCATCTCCATGACCTGCTGCAGCTTGGCCTGTTGTGTGGGTTTTGAAATGTGTGTTTGATGTGTTTATACATCTTGTTATCCTGCTTGGTCACCTCTTGTAGGAACTTTTTGTTTGTTAGTTTCTTCAGTTATATGAAGTTATTTCTCTCTCTCTCTCTCTCTCTCTCTCGTGCGTGTGTGTGTGTGTGTGTGCGCAGGTTTTTGGGAGTGTGTGTACATGAGGGGCACCTCCATGCCCTCACAGAGGTACTTTTTGATTACACGCACACACACACGCACACACACTTGCAGTGTAGAAAGCAGAAGCAGTAATAAATACCACATCACATGACATTTCACAACCTCAGTTTTAAGAGAAGTGTTAGCATGAGGATTGGATGTTTTGCCTCAGTATTATGCAGAGGTAAACATTTTCCATTTTTGTCATCTATCAGTCAGTTTTTGTGTGTGTGTGTGTGTGTGTAGTACATGAATGGAGGTAACCTGGAGCAGCTCTTGGACAGTGATGTGTACCTGTCCTGGGCTGTGAGGTTGAGCCTCAGCCTGGACATAGCAAGAGGACTACAGTACCTTCACAGCAAGGGCATATTCCACAGAGACCTCACGTCAAAGGTACACACACACACACACATACACACACACAGGCCTGCAGCACTTCATCCCCAAGACTGTTTTATGCACATGCACACAGTAATGTCTGTCGTGTGTGTGTGTGTGTAGAACTGTCTGGTGCGCTGGGAGAATGGGATTTGCACTGCTGTTGTTGGGGACTTTGGCCTGGCAGAGAAAATTCCTGATTACAGGTCAGTAAATTCATCTGTGGTCTCTGTCATTGTTGGTCCGAGTGGAATAGGACGAGCAAAACTTTAGCACTGAAAATACGGATGGGTGGAGTGGCGGGACAGCAGGCAGAACAGCTGGAGGGGCTGGACTGGTGCCCAGCTCTGCACTCTGATTGGACGTGTCCTGCTCAGAGGAGGAACGAGACGTGGCGCTTCACAACCGTGACATTTACGCACAGTGGACTTGATCACTGGTCATTTTCAGCCTTCACCTTTATGTCCCCATCAGATATGTGCACACTATTATATAATACTATTAACACAGGCAGCTGTGTGTGTGTTTTAGTGTTGCTAGTGGTCTTGTTTCCTGTGTGTGTGTGTGTGTGTGTGTGTGTGTGTGTGTGTGTGTGTGTGTGTGTGTGTGTGTGTGTGTGTGTGTGTGTACAGGACTTGAACATACACTGAATTGTTGCCTGTTTTTTTCTTTTCATTGGTAGTTCACAGGTGTTTGGCTGTATACATAATTTAAGAGTGTCTCAAGTGACAGTCTTGTGGCGAAGTGTGTGTGTGTGTGTCTGTGTACGTCTGTGCGTGTGTGTGTGTGTGTGTGTGATGGTGGGAGTTTTAGCTTTTTGGAAAGCTTCTCCTAATAAGGTCAAACTATTCCTGCAAGCTGCTGCTGACTGTGATCAGGCACTGTCCCTTCATCAGCACTTCCCCAAATGGTGTTTACACAGCAGCTATGGTACACTTAACACGAGCATGCTCCTCTTCCTCCTGCCTGCTCTCTCTCTCTCTCTCTCTCTCTCTTTTCCTCTACTGTTTGCTGACACGCCCCCCCTCTTCCACTCTCTATGAATCTCTCTTCCTCTGTGGCCTGTTTCCCCTTCTTTCTTCCTCTTTTGCTTCTTCTCTCCTCCATCACTTCATCTTTCCTAATCTATTTATACCAGTCAGAAACAGCCCTGTGGAAGCTGATCTCAGCACAGTGCGGCTCCACATTTCTCTTTTTTATGTCTTTTTTTGCTTCACACAAACATAGTAATTGATTATCACAGAACACCTTAAAACACATTTATTTCAGAAACATCCATTACATTCTGTGTAGTTTTGCTCAAAGTTTTTGTTGCCTGCATTTTCCTCTTCTCTCAGTGATGGGACACAGAAAGAGCCATTGTCCATCGTTGGCTCCCCCTACTGGATGGCTCCAGAAGTGCTGAGAGGAGAGCAGTACGATGAAAAGGTGGGGTTGTCGGCGTTCCTTTTGTAAATTGGTGAAAAAGATGTTTCCTATCATTTAAAGTTCAGTAAATGAAACTTGGACTGTCAAATCTGTCTTTTTCCCCTCCCCTCTTGTGCGCACATCCAGGTGGATGTTTTTGCCTATGGGATCATCCTCTGTGAGATCATCGGCCGAATTCAAGCAGATCCAGACTTCCTGCCCCGCACGGAGGTACACTAACACTGAGGTGCACTAACGACTTGAGAACTTGACTGTGTCCTTGTATGGAAGGAAGCGTTGCGCTTACTCCTGTGCATTGTAGTTTAGCAGCCCATCCGGCTCCTGAGGGCTCCTGAGGGCTCCTGGGGCAGAGTGGAGGCTCCGCTGATCAGTACTGAGGGCTTGGAGCCTGTGTGTGGTGTGAATGGCCATGGTGTCTGGGGGAAGCGGGCGAATCCCTTCTCCCACTGTGTGCTGCATCTGTAGCTCTCGGCCGTCAGTTTGGCCCGAGATTTGACTGGAACAAAATGAGTTAGATGTGAATCTCCGTCCTGAAGGAGTTTGTAGTCTGTAGTTGCCGTTGGCATGTAAGAATTTGCTTAGTAAAATTGTAATATTACCATCGATGCTGCATGATCGTAAACTCTTAATCTCATCATCTAATCTAATCTAATCCTTTTTCTTTGTGCTGTGATGTATGTGGAGAGTGTACACTCTTGCATAAGTCTGAATCTTGAGACTTTTGCATTTTGTACTCCAAGAAGTTTGATAAAGCTGTTTATTGACACTATCTGATTGGTTAAGAGCATCTTTCTATTGCTGGAGATAATGGAAATGCCAATATCATTTACCTTTACTTGATCTATTTAGGAACCTGGGGAAAGTTCATTGGCCTCACTCTGAAAAGCAGTGGGGTGGGTGTGTGGGGTGGGTGTGTGAAGCGTCAAAGGTTTTATTCGTTCTAATGCAGAACACCTGTAATGAGTGGTTTTGCATGAACAGGATCTTAATACTTAATGGAGTCTTATGTAGTCTCTTAGAATTCATTATGAAGGTGAGAACCATCCAATAGGATCAGCCTCTACATTTAGTGCCTCATTTATTTTAGCTTGGGTGCCTGTATTTCTTATGGTTGTACGATAGTGCCCCCTAGTGATTGCTAATGTCTTATCTGTTGCCTGTCAACGTTATAAGAAAATAAATATGAATTTGGCAACACTCTCCATTGAGAGCGATTTAGTTGTGAATGACACGGTGATGGTTTGCTCTGTGTACAGGATTTTGGTCTTGATGTGGAAGCATTTAGGCACATGGTAGAAGACTGTCCTCCTGCACTCTTCAACTTAGCAGTGACCTGCTGCAGTGTAAGTGTGACACACACACACTGAACTAAAGGGACCCTGCCTCTCTCTCTCTCAGATGACACACACATACACACTGAACTAAAGGGTCCCTGCCTCTCTCTCTCTCAGATGACACACACACACACACACACTGAACTAAAGGGTCCCTGCCTCTCTCTCTCTCTCAGATGCGGCCCCAAAGTCGTCTCCCATTCACTCTAATAGTAGTCGAGCTGGAGAGGGTGAGTGTTGCTCACCAGACACAACAGGCAACGCGGTATATTGGTAAGATGGAAACCTCTTCTCCTACTTCCTTGTTTTCTCTTCTTAACAGGACAGTACAGTGCAGGGGGTCACGTGATCCCGAGTGTATCTGTCTGCACGGAATCCTTCAGAGGTTTGACTTCACATGTCTAATCTCTAGGGATCGCTTGCAATGTGAGGGTGTCGTCGTCGTTGTTGTTGTTGTTGTTGTGTCCTGAGGTGACCCGTGTGCATTTCTTTGTTTTGACTGTCAGAGCACGTTTCCGTGGCGTCACCATGCCAACCGTCGTCGTCATCCCTGGCTGTCGTCATGCCGCACGGCCAGCTGTGCCGCAGTAAGTCGGATGTGCTGTCCCCAGCCGCGGGCACTGTGGCGCGGGTCAACCCTTTCTCACAGCGCCATGACCTCAACGGCGGGCGCATCAAACTCTTCGACACGCCCAGCAAGTCTGTCATCTCCCTCACGTTCACCCTGCCCCCGCCTCCTGATCCCTGCGGCCACACCCACGATGCGAAAGCCCCACCCCGCGCCCACAGGCGCTGCCAATCGCTGCCCTGCGTGACGGACAGCGTCCGATCGCAGGCGGGTAAGGGGGCGTGCGACTCGCGCTGCTGTAAACCAAGCGCAGCGGGTCCTGGAGGTGGCGAGGCCCCTCCTCCCGACGGTCACCTCCAAAACATGGACAGTGACAGTATAGTGAACTTGTACACCGAAATCGATCATGACAGTGTGTTCAACGTTCACACACGCACTGCAGGTGTCATGAAGCCACAAATCCAATGTGGTGTAGACATCAGTGTTTCGACGGGACTCAAATCCCCTCGCGCTACCGTCCAGCCAATCTGTGTGCTGGATTCCTTGGGTGAGGAAGAAACTCCAAATATGAAAGACTCCGGTGAGGAAGAACTGGGAACGGGAAAGCAGTGGAAAAAGGAGGAAAAGATCATCACTGAGGAGAGGAAGGAGCAGGACGGCCCTGTAGCAGACGACTCTGGGCTCCCAGTAGACTTTGAGTTAACGTCCATGGACAGACTGATGGAGGAGAGTGTGGAGGAGACTATGGATTGCACCAACACCCCAGATACATCAGATGGCGCCATTTCTGACTCCCTCAATCTCTTCCCGAATGGGTGGAGCCCCCCCATATCATGTGGGCCACCCAACTTGCCCCCGTTATCTGATATAGACAACAGCAACAGCCTGGCCCTCGCACTTCAACCCCTGGGCTTCCCGGTCAATGGTTTCCATAGCGCTGGGACTCCCGGGACCCCTCCGGAGCAGGATGAGGTCGCCGCGTGTCCTGGCTGCTGCCTGGGGGGTTTCGGCTTCCCCTCCATGTGCTCGCGCCGCACGCGCCAGAACCCCTACCGGAACCTGAACGGTGATCCGGCCGCAGGTGGACTGCTGTGCCGCGGACCGGCGCCCTCTCCCTCCGGGCTGGGCCCGGTCCTGCCCGGCACGCAGACGTAAGGCAAGACGGCACTGACCGTCTGATCGGAACCAGAGGTCCGCTTGCATCTCACGCCGCATGTGTGCTGATTGGGTGGAGCTTATTGGCTCAGTTCCAGAGGTGATCCAGACTCGTTGTTCTGACTTCTTCTAAAATGTTCCCATTGACCCCTGGGGGTCGACGCAGAGTCCCTGCATGTCTTACCCAGGATTGTTGTACAAATGATTACTCTGATATTCTGATACCACAGTTGATCTGTTGATATCGACCGTGAACTAAGGAGGTGCTGCACTTTGATTTACTTTGCTATGACTTTAAGCCATGTGTGCGTGTGTAAGCGAGTGTGTGTGCGCGTGCATGTGTGTGTGTACTTGAACATGAGTAACTTATTTAACTTTCTATATTGTCTTCATTGCCTGGTCTTTATGGCATTTGAGATGTCTGATTGTTGTCATGGTTATTATTTTGAACTTTATTAAAAAAAACAAACAAGATTTGAGTGTAAAAAAAAAAAAAGCTCAAATGTATTATTTTATTATGAAATTAAATAACATTAAACTATAACTGGTGTTTAATTTTTGTAACTAACACCACTAGAGAGCGCTATTGTGTCTGTTTCTTTCTGTATGTCTGTCTGTCTTTAGCAGTCTCGTTTCTGTCAGTCACTTGTCCTCTTTCTCGTTCACGCTCGCGCTCTCTCTCTCTCTCTCTTGTTCTCTCTTGTTCTCTCTCTCTCTCTCTCATTCTCTCTCTCTCTCTCTTGTTCTCTCTCTCTCTCTCTCTCTCTCTCTCTCTCTTGTTCTCTCTCTCTCTTGTTCTCTCTCTCTCTCTCTGTGTGCTGATACACATGTGCTGATGCATGTTTCTGCTCTGAGCCCTTTTGTTGTGGTTCTTATCATGGCTGTCATCCTGGTTACAGGGAGCTTGTTACCACCCTGTACTCTTCCTTTCTTCTCTTCAGGTAAGTGCTCTCTGTTCTTCTGAAGAAGCACCTGCAGCACAGTCCTGATCTGTGCTGATCAGACTCTGTCTGAGTTTGTTCAGACTCTGTCTGAGTTTGAGGATGTTTAATAACTGAATGCGAGTCTGATGTTTGGATGCCGTGCTCCGTTCTCAATGTCCCTATGTAGCCATGGTGATGTCTGTGGTTCTCTCGGGCCTGTGGCTGATGTATCCAGTGCTGACACAAGGTGAGAGCTACTTTGTCCTGGTGGTGGACAGCGGGTCTTGCTAAGCACTTACACGCGCTGTTATCAGACATCCTGGCTGTGGTTTATCGAACTACATGTTTAGTTTCTAGTTTTTCTAGCATGTTTTGTGAGGATTACTTCTTGTTTATATCTTTTTGATGTGTGTGTGTGTGTTAGGTCTCTCTCATGCACCCTCTTCATGCACCCTCCGTGTGAGCATTCAGGATTTAGGCTGTTGTCTGCACTGGAACTGCCCTGATGTGAACTCCAGCACAGTCTTCACTGTCCAGACAAAGACTCAGGGGTGGGTGGGTGTGTGTGTGTGTGGGTGTGTGTGTGTGTGTGTGGGTGTGTGTGCGTGCGTGCGTGTGCGCGCCTGGGTGTGTGTATATACACACATACATGTGTGAGCTAGCCACAATTTCATTCTCAAACTGAAAATCACTGAAAGTGATTCAGATAGATAAGATCAACCCACTGAGTGTGGCAGTGCTATACCAAACCAAACATTATCAGTATATCAAAAAAACTCAATGATGTTCAAAGGAACCGTAATTTTTTAAGATTCTTCTTTAAATAAGAACAACAAATGCAAAACTGGACAGAGGAGACTGAACTGAAGTGTAATGTGCAGCTTGGGCTCTAGTGTGAAACTTGTGCGTGGTTTCGCTCAAAGCCACAGAGTAGGCTCTCTCCCTGTGTGTGTGTGTGTGTCTGCACCTGAGCTGACACTCATGTTGTTTCAAATGGAAAAAAACGTTTTTTTTTTCTCTTTCTAAGCCTGTGACTCAGCGCTAGCTGCAACTAAAATGAGATTTTTGTGGAAATGGAGATCACTCGTATTTAGCATGGAGATGTGCAGATGTGGGGGGGGGGGGTCCTGACATAAAATACACAGATGTGAAATGAAGTGTGTACATACTTATGTACATGTGTGTAGTAGGCATGTGTGTTTTATGCATTTTGCAGGAAAGACTGGCAGAATGTTTCGAACTGTGTCGGGATCTTCGCCAACAGCTGTGACGTGTCTCAGGCCGTAACTGACTTCGATTTGTACAACTTCATCAGACTCGGTCTGAGCCACAGTGTTGAGCAGCTGCAGTGGACTGAACCAGTGTTCTGCGACCCGCTTAAAGAACGTGCGTACACAAAACCTGGAGTATGACAGCTGTTTACTCTCAGCGAGTGTTAGCATCAGGTGAAGGATGTGTAGCATCATAGTGGGGGTGATGGATTGTGCTGTCTTTTTATTTAATTTAACCCTATTATTGTGTGTGTGTGTGTGTGTGTGTGTGTGTGTGTGTGTGTGTGTGTGTGTGTGCGCGCGTGTGTGCACAAGGTTTCTGAGGAAAGCTGTATCTTTCACCAGCTGTGCAAGCGTTTGTTTTCCACACTGCCTTTTTTTTTTTTTACTAGCTGTGTGTGTGTGTGTGTGTGTGTGTGTGTAACAGTTTATTTACAGTGCATGTTCAGTTATCAGAATAAGGATTAAGAAATGAGAGCCTGATGTGTGACTGATGTGATGTGCTTTGGGTGCCTCCAGCAACGCGAAGGTTCAGCCCTCCTTCTCTCTTGATCTCCTTGGAGGAGCGCCGGCTCCAGGTGGAGGTGACCTTCCCCAGCGCTCCTGCAGCTGCCTGCTGTGAGGAGGAGGAGGAGGAGGGTGAAGAGGAGGAGGAGGAATGCGCTGGGAGCTGCTGTCGTGTAATCTGCTTTTTGGAGCTGAACACCACAGTGAGGCTTTATAACAGACATGATGCAGCTGATGCTCAGGTAACCATCATACTGCTGCTCTAAGAAACCAGAGCACAGCTCTCGTAGTACAGCACTGTCTGGGTGTGTGGGTGTGTGTTTTCGTTAGTTTTATTTAGGTGTTGTATAGTATTTTACATGCAAATGAATATCCAGATAAATTGCTCATTATTTCTTGGTATACAGAAATGATGTCCTAAAAATATTAAATATTTGTCCATTATTTGACTTGCTTACGCCCTTCCTGCTTACGGCTTGCTTCTCTTCTAGACTCGTACAGAGCTGGTACAGAAGGGCGGCCACTTCACACCTGAGTTTGGTTGGCTCACGCCGGGCCAGGACTACTGCGTTGTGGCCTCTTTCGCATCCTCCCTCCTCTCCAGTCCCGAGTGTGTTCAAGTGCCTGGCACGAGTGAGCTGTACTCCCTGCTGCCTCTCTTTCACCTGAGTGGGGATCAGTTGCATCCTTAACTGGTTCCTCCTAAGCTTTTATCCTTATTAAAAGTTTTAGTTTTTCTGACGGTTCATGTACGTAGGGTTAGTATGTAGGGTGGTAGGGTTAGGGTTAGTAATGGTAGAAATGCTGTTCCTTCTTTGACCCAGGACTGCTCCAACAGGACTTTATTTCCAATACCGTGTGTGTGTGTGTGTGTTCGTTCCAGAGAGCCTGAACTTGTTTGTACTGGGACTGTGTGGCAGCATGGTCATACTCCTCTTCGCTCTTCTCACTGTTGTACGTGGGTTAGTGATCCCGTGGACCTCATCTGACACCACACTCCCTAAACCTCTGGTACTGGAATCCACTTACACACCTCTCAGGGCTTTTGGATTCAGCAAAAACAGAATTGGACCAATTCAGATGTTGGCTCTGTGCCTCAAAAATATGTATTACTCTTTAGTCCGAGTTATGTGGTTTGTTTGAGATTTGGCACAGTGTCATGTTGGAAAATGTTTATTTCAGAAATTTAATTTATTATGTATTTATTTTTTTATGCACATTGAAAAAATTGTGCGCATGTGCATAGTTGTCTCTTCAGAGTCTGAACCAGGAGGAGCAGTTTGAGAGTGAACCAGGAAGGGCTTCTCTAGAGGAGGAGAACTTTGTGGTCAGCCATCTCTCCATCATCTCCCTCTCCAGTATGGTTGTTTCTGAATCCTCAATCCAGGAGTGCTCCTCCAGCCTCGGAGCTGGATACTACGCTTCTCCTGTGCTCCAGCACCATGGTAATCCTGGAGACCACCAGGACTCTGGAGGCTTAGACACCGATGGCGGTCTGTCCCCGGCCGAAGGCCCGGAGTCTGTGCGGCCATGGGAGCCGGATCACGCCGCCTCCCTTCTGGGGCCTCCAGAGATCCCTCTGAGTTCCGTCCGACTGGCTGCGTCACAGGAGGAAGACGCAGAGCTTCTTCACCTTCCCAGTTTACTGCTGAACCTGAGTGTTGACCACCACACACATGCACTGACTGCTAGAGATCAGGGCGAGCAGAACATGAGTTCTGAACTGGAACTTCAAGGTCTGTGATTGCAACTTTCCTACTCAAACTTGGACCTTCTGCTTGATCCTCTGCTAACTTTTGGAACAGATCCAGGCAGTTTTAAACCCCCCTGCAGGCATTCTGACTACAGCTGAGAACTTAATTTCTCCTACTACTGTTAAACTAAAAATACTTTGAAAACCTGAAGTGAAAGTCTTTACTTATGATTGTTGTTTCCATCTTTTAAACGGTTCACAAATTGGTGATTTGAGGCCAAAATCTTGTTGTGCTCGTCAGCCTTGGAAAGGTCTTCAACATCCTTGTACATATGGAGTCACTTTATTTGCGGCACAGTCTGTCACCTTGTATATTTTATGTATAAATCAAATAAATGTTGAAATGGAAAGAGCTGCCTAGGGCTACAGGCCTCCAGAGGTGATGTTGATTTTGGGATACCCCCTCTGCAGTGGTATGACTAATTTCAGTAGGCTGCTATAAATTTTCACATGGTTTTTTTGTGGTGTCAGGAGCGGGGCATGCCTGCTTGGGGCCCCTCCTGTTTCCTCCCTGAGTCAGTGTTGCCCGGTGCTGCTTTGTTTTCCAGGGCCTGTGTGTCACGCTTCACTGCTCTTGCATGTAGCTCCTTTGCTGATGCAGCCATTTTTCTGGAAGGTTTGAGAAACTGAGCAGGAGCTGGAGGATCCCTGATGGCACTGGCGAAGCATCATTGCTGGGTATGAGTTTAATTGTAATTATTAACTGATATAATAATTTTAATAATTAAATTGCTTTCTGGTTGGTTTGGCTTCATTTGATTCTGATTAACTGTATTTTCCACTGGTTAAATTTGGTCCGTCTGTACTTTGAGAGTTGGTGGATTTATACTTTTGTGCCCATATGACCTTTCTGTGAGGCGTTAAGCAAATTATTCCGTCGGCAATGTATGTAATGTGTAAATCAAAAACGGAGATGCCAAGTTTCGCCTCGCTGAAGCCTGGAGTTGTAAATGTCAAGTTTCGAGATGACCAAAATGAGAAAGGAGGGAGTGAGAGCGAGGGGAAATAACTGCTGCTTTAATAAAACCACACGCCACAGAGCTGAACAGCACACGCTGACAAACACGAAACACGCCGAAAACCAGATAAAAACAAAGCGATAGCGTGAGCCCGATGGCGGAAAAATCTCAGGGCTGAAGCCTTCGTCTTGTTTCACACGATGGTGAGACAGCCGTTGTGTAGTTTATCCATGTCTCATTCGTTAAGCGTAATGTTTCTGTCTTCTGGATTAAAATGGGTCGTCTCAGGTATTTTTTCTATTAAGTGTTAAAATGGATTGTATTAGTCTACAAGTCACTTATCTTGAAGTTTTCACTTTCCAAATTCAAGTGTTCAGCCATGTTTTCTCTTGTACAAAGGGTATCGTGAATGTGTGTTAATGAGGCTCTAGTGAATCAGTTTGTCAGTAGACTGACTCACTGCATGACTGTCTCAACTCAAAGACTCCAGAACCTCACATGACCGTTCAGTATAACCACTCTAATCACTACAGTAATACTGAACTGATCCTGCATGGTTTGGGTTTGGTCACAGAACAGAGGAAACTTTACCAGCTTTTCATTTTCACTCAAAACTGACCAAAAATTTGTATATTCAATACAAACTCAACCAAATGGAAGAATCTACAACTTTCGCAAGAATTTTTTTTACTGTGATTTTTTTTTTATACATAAACAGTGCAATACAATTTTATATAGTATGTATAATAATATTTACAGAACCATAACAGTGCCCAGACTGCAGTGTTTCCAGTTGAGGAAACGGAGACGTTCTCACACACGGACTGAGTAGGTCTTGGCACCATTCTTTCACTCCATCCTTCTAGTCATTTGTTCTCTCCTGCCTAGGTTACTATGGCAACATCTATCCACTTCTCCATTTCTTGCATGAGCATATCTCCTCACCTGCGCCAGTACTGTGTGGAGAATAAAATGCATGGGGAGGGGGAGTAATCAAAAATAAGGCAAAGCGATAGAGACCAAGAGTCATAAGTTCTCACCAGGAATCACTTTATAATACAAGGGCTTTAACCAAAACAAACTCATGTACCTGCGCAAACTTGTGTATCTGCTCAACGACTGCAGCGAACAGAGCTCCCACGCTCTCATCGATCAGACTCTGCATGTAGTGCACCGCCTCCTCATCTGAAAGGTCCAATCGGAACTTATCCTGCACCTGGGAGGGGTGGACACACAACGCAAGATATTCTCTAGGTGGACAAAAAAAAAAGAGCTCCATGGTAAATTTTACAAATGTTTCTTAAATGTAAACACACACACACCTTTTTAACCGTCTTGTCAGGCTCGAGCGCGATGTCTGGAATGTTGGCATCAACCATTAGGGAGAACAGGTTCAAAATGAGGTTCGAATATCTGGAAGGCAATGGCAGAACATAAATTAGATGCTTGACAAATCGATGACCTGCAGCTATGAGACTGTGAAATGGCCAGTGAGTACAGAAGCAAGACAAGTTTCTATTTGAGTGGTGAGTGCTGAGTAATTACCATATGAACACCTATGAACTCATTATGTAATTACCATATGAACACCTATGAACTCATTATGTATGTAATGGTATATTTTTAATGATGCCAAATATTTGTTTGTGTATTTTGTAAAAGTTCGGTTTAACATCAGGCTTGTAGTTATTAATGAATAAGTTATAGTTAAGGTCAGGGCTAAAGCTAGGGTTAGAAAGAGCAGACATACAGTTACACTGAACAGAGTGTGTGTGTGTGTATATATGTGTGTGTGACCTGCGTAGGTGCAGGAAGGCAGTGTAACACTGTTTCCTGAACTCTTGGTACTGTTCACTCTGCATGCCTCCCATTCCCTCTACCATCTCTTTGCTCAACTTCATGGGTGGAGGCAGAGGTTTGGGGTCCCGCCCCAGAATATAACCAAAGTCGATGTGGAACAGCTTCCCTGCGGGGGGGGGAGGGGAGGG
>JAOXYF010000017.1:9046011-9072987 GCA_028565775.1 Sternarchorhynchus goeldii
AAACTATCACTGTATACATATATCAGTTGTGATAATGAGTTTCATAAGTACTTATTTTATACATTTAGCTATTTCTTAAATGTGTTAAAACGAAAATGTAACATTGCAGAGTGCAATGTTTGGATATATGGACTGCTTTGATCTAATGACATTGTATACCTTGTTTCCTTGAGAGGAGTTACACTGATATCTTTGTACAACTTGAAGCGCCAGTTACTTAACTTTTTCTGTGCTGGAACGAAAAGCAAATACGGAAAGCAAACACAGAAGCACAAGAACCTGAGCAGTCCTTGATACCAAGAGAGCATGACTGTTTTTTGTTTTTGTTTTTTTTACCCTATTTTCATCCCTTCTCAATAGAGTTGTTCACCAAACAGTTTGAAAACATATTTTATAACTACAACTTGGAACTAGAGCAGTGTTCTCACCAGCGCTGGTGGTGACAGCTTTACTTAGGTTCTGTACACAGACTGTGAAAACACTGAGAAAGGACCAAGCCAATAAAACTTGCAAAGAAACGTATTGTTCCTACATTTAATTCACATACATGAGCAGCCAGGTTTCAGCACGATTGCTGCCCAAAACACAAGCTCGGACCTCTGTGGGCTGGCCCAAAGTTCTGTGTAATTTGTTGTGATGTGTCAATTTCCACACCAGCACAGCACCTCAGTTGGTTGCCTGCTCAGCTCAGTGTTAAAGAGCTGTTGAAGAGGACCGCTGATCTCTCCCAGACTGCTCCTCAGACTCACAGCTAGGGCCTTTCTCTTGTCTGCGTTCGTGAGAGGTGATGCTTTGGGGGAGTATTTCCTCTCACGCTTGGTCAGGCTTGCTCTGATATGTCAGGCAATGCAGAGAGCCTTACTGTGTGCATAAGTCCTATTTACGGTCCAGTGGTCAGTTCAGTTATTCACATATCTTATGTTTTGTACTGTCTACTGAAAGCCAGCAGTGAAGTCAGAACTAAACTAATAATTTTGACTAATAACACCATACGTAAGCCTTAACATGACTCTTGTAATCTTAGAAACATTAAATAGTCTGGCGAACAAACACTTTGTTCATAATGTAAAAACTTTGAACTTTCAAGTGTAAAGTCACACCATGTTCTCTTTTAGTAGAATGGATGTGTTGCTGTTTACAAAGACACAGTACAGTAGTGAAGCGTTGATAGGCATCGATGCTGAAGTCCAGCTCCACAGAGCACCAGAGCGTGAGCCGAGGACAGCGGTGACTCACTCTGTCCATGCAGTGGCACGAGTCCCAGCCACTGGGTAGCAGCAACACAGGGCTGACGCGGTCAGGATCTTTCAACACCTCTCATTCTACATGAATACTCTACACAAATTGTGGGGCCCCAGGGCCTCTTAATAAAAGGCCTGTTTCTGCAATCCCAATTTTTTCCACCTTGATAGCAAAAGGGATGAGCGATAAACTAACGTGAGAGAGTATGTAATGCTTGGTTTTGGCTCTTAGAGCATCCTAGGCATGTCTTTTTGTTACACACTCCCCATCCAACACCTCAGTCAAATACTCTCTTTAGACACACACACACACGTCCACTGTGCTCAGTAACATTTTAACAAGGAAACATGGCATTCCAGGGCATTAGATCGACAGACCAAACCACCGACACAGCTCTACACATCAGTCAACACCAGATTAAACCACTGACTCATTCACTGGAGATCAAAATTAGAGAACAATGTAATCTACTTTGAATAACATTTGAAGGATTTAAGCGGTACAACATGCCACTAGAACAATGTTTTAAAAAATAACCAAAGAATATCAACATAAAACCTTTATTTTGCAAAAAAACATGATATAATTAGAGAGCAGCAATGACTGTAGCACAGAGAAAGATTGCAACAAAATTTTCTGAAGGTTACAACAGTCAGTAATCAGCAGGAAGTGTATGCAAGTGTGCATGATGTAGATGTAGTCATTTAAATCAAAGGACTTCTCTATCCACACAACATGCTCCTCAGCAAAGGTGAGTCTAACTTTTTGATTCTTTCTGCTAATGAGAGGTTTGGTTACTGCAGAGAGGGCTTTCAGTCCAAATGCTCTTAAACATCGAGACACTGATGAGACAGATCCTTACACTGTTCAATGCTCAACTGGCAAGCGATTTCAGCTGCAGTGTTGAACTGATTACCCATGGAGATTCTCCACAACCTACACTCTTGCATTTGTCTTTCGTGGGCGACCAGCCTTCTTGGGGGACTTGAATGAGTTTGTGATGTTGTAAAGATGCAATATTTTAGAAAATACCAGACTTGGAATGACCAACTTCTCTTGCTATGGCTGATAGGGTCAACCCTTTGGCCTTCATCTGGACAACCTGCTGTCGGAGGGTTTCAGTCACTTTGGAATGGCTCACCATTTTTGCAAAATCAGTGAAAACTGGAAAGATAGGCTGCCAATTAAATAGGGTTTGTCAGATAATTAAGGAAATTAGTACCAGGTGCCAGATTAACACCAATAACTTGCAGGTATTTGAAAGTTCTCTAATTTTGATCAGTGTTCTTTTTCAGTTATATCATTTAATTAAGTTTTTTATACAATTTATGAAATACGCTTAAAATACTGCTATTTCACTCCTGTTAGGATCATTTCACATAGGACTACACAATGACCTGGACATTTAGGAAATTGTGTATTGTTCTCTAATTTTGATCTCCAGTGTATACGTACACATCAACTGTAGTCAACACTTTGAACAGAAACATGCAACAAAAAAAGAGACATTACATAATGAAGAGAACGTTGTCTTTTCTTTGAATACATACACACACACACACACACACACACGTTTGTGGTGTAATAAAAGTCCAACACCTTCTTTACAGGCTTCTCTCTACCTAACCATCGACAGAAGCTGGACCCAGCCCACCTGCAGTTACGAAATGGTCACATCATGACATCATGACTATGAGCTAAGTTTGTGGAAGCAGAAGAGGGTCTCTGCCTCCAGAAGGCCTCCAGCCATGCAGCGACGGAAGCCAGACTGTTTGTGTGTTTTTTGAGGACTACCTAGTAACTGCTGGGTGAATTTTGCCTTTAGAGATCAGCAGCACCTGTCTGCTGATGTTTCTGACCACCCTCAGGAGGACCCTGTGCTGGACCAGCCAGGTGACAACTATATTAGGTGCTAATGATTAGGTAACATTGACGCAAATGCCTTGGCTATGTGGGACAGCCACCCCTTCTTCTCTTGGCTTTCCCTCTCGCCTCCTTCCTCACCTCTCTCCTCGCTTTCACCTCTCCCTCCTTCCTCACCTCTCTCCTTGCTTTCACCCTCCTTCCCTCACTCTTAGTCATCTCAGGATGCGTCAGTATTTCTATCGTTTTTGGAGGTCATGCCCAGTGGAGCGGAGAACGGCAACCTCCAGAGAAACAGATCAAACGGTGCCAAGCCACAGCCTTTTTCCTCTCTAACAACCCCCACTCCCAATCCAACCTGCCCCCCCTGGCAATGCCACGCCTCAAAGTGGGGGCAAAGCCCTCCCTGCACCCCAGGCCCATAAAAGTGCACGTGGGGGGTGGGTGGGTCACTTGTATAAATGGAGGTGCGAAAACGAAGGGAGATTCAGAGAACAAGTGATAGAGGAAGAGAAGAGAAATGGCAGAACAGTGGATGAAGATGTTCTTGGTTGGCATTTCGATGTGGGTGACTTGTTTGGCAGCTCCGATGGAATGCCACTTCAATTCCCAAGGTGAGACTTTCTTCTGCACAGCACACAGAAATAACACTTACTTTTAAAGTGACCTGTTTACAATTCTTGACTTCACAAATAAGTTCTCCTTTCAGACAGAGTAGAGAGCTTAATGAAACCAGGTGCAGTGTTGGAACAAATACCTGGCCTTCAGTGGCAGCCTTGATGCAGTGAATGCAGTGCCTAATCTAATACCATCCTGTAGTGTTACAGGCTCAGTAAAATAAATCTTAATGTCAGGTATGCAAGTCATTTCACCTCATGACTAAAGAGGAACCGCCTGGGAGTCAAGGTAACGGTTGCTGTGTGGAATGAGGTTTTTTTTTTAGTAAGCTTTTCTTCCTCTGCTGTCTCCCTCCACAGCTCTGTGCGAGTACGAGGGGAGGCGCTACTCTCTGGGAGACAGCTGGATGGAGCAGGGCTGTGTGCAGTGCACCTGCCTGCACCCACTCGGGGTGGGATGCTGTGAAACGTCAGTCACTGTCCTAAAGAAGCACCTCACCACTAACCCTGCACACAATAAGAGCTAAAAACACAGTTATTAAACAGCAGGTACTCGCTACCCTTCATTTGCTGATTGATGTGCAAGCAGGTTTGAGTGACGTATCCCTCAGATCTCCCGCTGAAGCCGCGGACCATCTTCACGTTGTTAATTCAGACAATTTCCGTCCTCAGTGTGCATCGGCCGGTGGACTTCCCGCCTTGGTGTGAGGTACGCATCGAATCTCCAACCTGCAAGGTGACCCTGGTGTTGGCCTCTGACCCACGTCTGCCTTGCATGCTGGGAGAGGGCAACAGCGTGGACCCCAGCCACGGAAGCATGAACATGAAACTAACAGGTTAACAAGACCACGAGGAGCTTTTCTTAAGTAATGTCTGATATCTTGCTTCACTTGTAACCTCTGTAATCACACAATAACAAACGTTTCCTGCCTTTTTTTCTCTTTTCTTATTAAACGATCAATGTTAGATTCACAATAAAGTTAATACCAAAATCTGCTCCTAGATCAGTATTCATGACCTGGAAATGCTACTTCAAGAATTTAAGTAGATTTGAAGTGCTGTTTTATAATCCACCAAATGCACCACTGTAAATAATCAGCTCTTTCTTCTAGCACATGTTTTAATTTTATTTCTTGTGTACCGTGCCACATTTATCTGAATAAAATACAGAAAAAATAAATAACATTTTTCTTAGCCTTGGGATGCAGCAGGATACATTCATGTATGTTTCTGGTATTTTTATTTACCAAGAGCTCAAAACACTTTCTTTAGGAATCTCTGTACAACACTGTCTTCTGTAACATGTGAAGAAAAGCACACTGAAATACAGCATAAACTTTCATAAAAAATAGAGCAGCTCGTCAGACCTTTCATGTAAAATGATGTAGATTAGCACATAAGGCTGAAAAATACAATAGATATTCAAAAGGTGCTGGGTGTGTCACATCAGAAATGCTAAAAGTGTTTAGCATGAATTAACAAATCAGTCTGACTGTCCATCTGTATATTCACTGCACTGCAAAAAGATAAAACCAAATAAAACAACCAGAAACAAAAGTCTGGCTTTTGATCTGGAGCTCCAGATGAACAAGATAGAATAGACACACACACACAACATTCAGATGTTGATGCTATTGGTCCCTGTAAACTGTGAAACATACGAAGCAAGTGCTGGATTGGTTGGCATCACTTTAATTGGTAGGTCCCAACTGAAGGTGTCCACGTCTACCTGCTCTGTCCCAGTCCACACCGTGACTTCAGACTGGTTCTGTAGAACAGTCGGAAGCTCCACTGGCTCTCTTGCTGTGACAAACTCAAAGTGTAGTCGCCATCGCAGGGTCACTGGAGAAAGGAGAAGAGCCACAGGAGAACAGTGTACTTCATGTAACAGAGAAAGGAGAAGAGCCACAGGAGAACAGTGTATTTCATATAACAGAGAACAACACCTTACATTATCAACAATGTCACAGTATATTACAATTCAGAACCAGCTACATCCAGTCTGTACTAGTGTAATATAATACATCAGGACAAACCGGATCCTGGGTAAAGACTCTTACTGTAAGACTTTCTCACAGTAAGACTAGAAACTCTTGCTTCAAACTGGATAAAAAACAGCATGACCAGAAAGCTCTATTTCTAAGACCACAAAGTGGAAAGAGAGTAAATGCACACAGACCAGTGTCGGTGCTGAAGCCCGGCGTCACATTGAGGGGGACAGGCAGGGAGAAGTGGCTGGAGGCCGTGTGCAGGCAGGACTCCAGGTGGCGTCCATGGGAGGTTACGCTGCCCGCCTGACCTGGCCGCCTCCGGTACTGCTCATGGACCTCCTCCTCACTCTGCAGGCTCACTGAGTACTGGTATCACCCCCCCCCCCCCCACACACACACACACGTACGCGTGCAGACACACACACACGTACGCGTGCAGACACACGCGTGCAGACACACGCGTGCAGACACACACGTGCAGACACACACGTGCAGACACACACGTGCAGACACACACACACACACACACACACAGTTGGGTTTTACTGTTTGTCGTCAAATTGGTCCAAAAGTTAAGTCAAAGAGTTTTCAATTCAGTACTGAGAGAGACCAAGCCTTTCCAGTTTTAACACACTTCCACCAATGGCTGGAGAATGTGTTAGAAAACACAACTGTAGACAGACTGTATATTCCTGAGGCCTTGCTGAGAGCCTACAGTCTAAGATGCACTATATGAGTCATTTGGAACAACTGTTATAAGCCACTGTGGATTGTTATAAGGCACTGTGGACAGAGATGATGTGCAATGCAACAATAGTACAGGGACACCTACACATTACACCCACAGTTCAGTTTTGATGACATCCTATTACAGATCCAAAGGCACAGGTCCAGGCTTTGCACCTCCCACACTTCTGTGAAGGTTTTCTGCAGTATTTTGGTTTTTGTGTCTGTGGGTATTTTTGCCCATTCATCCAAAAGAGCATTTGTGAGGTCTGACACTGATGTTGGAGAAGGTCTGACTCACAGTCTGTTTAAGTTCAGCCCAAAGGGTTCCAGACCAGGCTGTCAAAGCTCTTCCACACCACCCCAACCCCACCATGTCTTTATGGATCTTGCTTTGTGCACTGGGACACAATCATACTGCCCTTCTTCCCCAAACTGTTACCATAAAGTTGGAAGCATACAATTGTCCCAAATCTCCCTGGTATGCTGAAGCATTAAGATAATCCCTTCGCTGGAATTAAGGCACATAGACCAACTTCTGAAAAACAATCCCATAAGAGCATCCCTCCTCTAAACTCAATAGCTGTGCAGTAAGAATGCACTAAGATAATTAAGAATGCAGACTTCCATGTGACTTGTACCTGTAAACATGGGATATCCCCTTCTGAAAAGGTGAACGTGCCTATGATGTCCTCTCCTAGTCTGTACATAGTCTTAAAGATGCAGAATTTGGCCACCTTCCCTCGCATGTTAGTGATATTAAACAGATCTGTGGAGGAGTGCAGAGAAAGGTCACCTGAACGCTTCTCCAGAGAAAATACATTAAAAACACAAACTGTAATGCAACATGGAGAGATTTGTGGGAGAGAAAAAAAGCGAATGGAAGAATTAAGGACCAAACACTGACAACAAGAACAGTAGAAAACCTTTACACACATACACACCCTCACACATACGCTCGCATGCCCTCAGACACACACACACACACACACTCACGTGGGGTGCGGCGTGATGTGGTGATCATCAGCATGTCCAGTGCTCGTTCCAGTGGTCTCGTGTCCCTCCTCCCACCCTCCTCCTCCTCTAGGAAAGGGTTTGAGGGGGCCACTTCCTCATCCTGTGGAAACGGGGGTTCTGGCATCCCTGTGAGAGACACACACACACACACACACACACACACACACACACACACACTCACTCTCTTTCTACCACACCTTTTCTAACATAATTCCTAAAGCAGCACTAATAAAGCTGTATATATGTGTATATATTAATCTTAATAAATAACACTGCATTTCACGGTCTGCATCTCAACCCAATAAAAAGTCTTGAAAAGAAGCTGCCCGACGTCCCGGTAGGATGTGTCCCATTACACAGTGAACACAGTGAACTGCGTGCACAAAGGCATTAATAACACTCGAGTAAAATGGACTGCCGCGCCACTGCTGACGTCAGCTGGGACACCTGCCTTGCAGCACAAGCACTCTGAAGGGAACACGCAGCAGCTTGATGGGGGAGTTGACCCTCTGGCAGCCTATCGTCAATTTGTAAACGTACTTCACCGCCTGGCCACGGAAACTTGGAGGTCCATCCATGGGAACGAGCTCACTGTAAGAATCTGTAGAAGAGTAGCAAGACGAGAGAACGAGAAAGAAAAGCAGAAAATGGAGCATAGAACAGTGTGTTGTGAGTGAATATTTGGCCTAAGGAGGAAAAAAAACAACAACAACATCTGGCCGGTTCTATGGCTGGATTTAAAAAAATAAAAAAAAAAAAAGCCTACATGTTTTACTCTCTCCAGGGTCGAGCCGGAGATCACAGAACAGGATCTTGGGTGGAGTGTCTAACATGCACTGGCCTCGTTCCCCTGAACCAAGAGCAGAGTGAAAATAACAAGACGGAACACGAGTCAAGTCTCACCGCTGAAAAGTACATCCCAACACACTCGAACACCACATTCAAATGGATCACACAATGCATGATGGACCTTTCACAATGCATGATGGACCTTTCACAATGCTGAAATCTAAGAGTTTATGAACTGGTGAATGAAGCCTTTAACAAATCTAAAATTACAAGGAGCCCCTCTGTTATAAAAGGTTAATCATGCTTAAGATTCATCTAATCCCCATCACATACACCAGCCTTGAAACACCAACAATATTACATCAGTCTAGCCTGTGTTACAAACGTTAAGGTCTGCACAACAGAACATTTCAGCTTCTGTGTGAAAACTGAAAGCAAAGAATAAGTACAGCAGAGCCTCGTTTCTATAGATGTAATTGCAGTTGTATTCCCCTGACGCTGAATTTGTGCCAATTACAAAAATATGGCTGTTAGTGAGTAAGACACACTGATGCAAGGAAAACAATGAAAACATTAAAGCATAAACAGAAGATGAACATATGGCTCAGAAGCCAAAATGCAGAAGATAAATCTCCCCTCTACAAAATAAACATAAATCATGAGACAAGTCAACAGCCAATATTTCCATACACTCATGTGATGTGATTAGTTGTGAGTGTATAACACGAGCCAGATTTCATTAACATCATATGTAGCTTTGCATTCTAGCTGTTTACTATACTTGCACAGTGAAGCATGGAACTCCATGAGCCTCAGGAACCTCGATTTAGATCTGCTGCCTCCATATGATGTAACGACAAATGTAATGACTGTATTACTAATCAAAGATTGTTAAAAAATAATCATCAGAGGTGATTGTAACATCACACATGGACTATGCATTCATTAATGGGCATCTTTGTGACAGTAAAGCCCGTCTTTTACTGCCAGAGGTATATTGCAATTTTACATGTGAAAGGACTGGAGTCCTTCTGGGGGTAGCAGCGTGTTAGCTAGACTCAACCTCACCCCTAAAGAGGTGCTGAATTTGCCCAGGGTCTCACCTCTGCTGGGGATGAGCACAGTGTCACTCTCCACCTGCACGTCCTGCTTGGTGCCCTGAGATGGCAGAGCTACACGGCTCTCGCTGGCATGGAACTGGCAGTGAATCTGAGCACTGGCCCATGCAAGCATCTCACTAACAATAAGAGGGAAGAATGACATGGAGTAAGAATCTTCCCTATGAAGAGCATGCAGACAACAATCACACTGGTCACAAATATAAGATTAGTTTTGCTAATCAAATTAAAAACTGCACAATTTTGCATGAAATATCCTCTTTGTTTTTGACAACAAAGGCAATGAGTAGGCATACACTCACCACACACTTAATTTATTGTAAAGACCTTGTAGATGTGCACAGATTATACATACTGCCATTCCGAATTTGGTTATGTAACACCAGTTCTTATTTTGTGGTCCCTAAGCCTAGCTGTTGTTGACCGGACAGTTTTTGTGTGGCAAACCACTCTCAACCCAGCAATGACAATAACGTGTAAAAACACCAGTGCCACTGCAGTGGCAGGGAAGGTTTCCCTTACCTGCTTGCACTAGTAGAAAGGTGGGACATCGGATTCGTGAAGGTAATGAGACATTCTAAAACCTCTCCGGCCAGAAACACGGGTCCTCGGGCCATGGAGGCCACCACTTCAATCATCTAAGACAGTAAAAAAAAGACAATAAGACATATACACGTTAAGGAATAACCCCGCCTTTAATGCAGGGTGATGCCAGCGCTGTATACTGCGAAGCACCTGAGTGTCCGACCAACATCTAATCCTTGTGACCGAGTTTAAATCTTAGCAAACTTTTTCTGAACTACAATATCCCTTCGTAAGTGACCCAGTTATAGAATCTAGTCACTCTATATCTGTAACCAAATATAATAAACTTTGAGGAAGTGCCATTTAGTGTAAAAATGAAGTTAGCTAAGTAGATAGCTATCTATCTAGATAATTACGAGATTTTGATAATGCTGCCAATTCTCAAGGCTAGCTAAAACATTGCCTAATAGTTATTAGCTAGATAGTAGTGCCATCTAGCTAGTTGGACTGATTAGCTTGCTAAGTTATTAACTTGCTTGCTAGTTAGCTAGGCTAACATTAGCTACGTATGTAGCTACTAGTTTGAGTTACTTTTCAGAAGATGGTGATGAGGCTGCTGCATGCATGTGTAACGTAAGATACCTTGGCCTTGGTAAAAGCGGAAATGCACTAGTTGTTATGTTCAAAGGTAGAACTCGCACGACCAAATACAAATAGGAAAATATTAAAATAAACAAATGGTTAGAGGATGGGACCGGCGGAGACGCTCCAGCGTATCAAAAACAAAACAAGTCGAAAGGAGAAATGAAATGTCCAAGTATAACGTTTTCCTGGATTTACCCCTGAGCTTTCGTGGATCGTCAAATTTTCAATAGGCAAACTCGTCATTAAACTCCATATGTTGCATTTTTTGTAATGGCCTTGTCTATTCTATTTTACTGACATACATGTACTACCATAATGTGAAACATATATATGAAAATATGTATAAACATGTATAAACTGCTAACCGTTTTGGTTGGCCAACACAGTCGGCTCCGTGGCAGATGTGACGTAATTAGAGTCGACACAAAATGATGGGGTGAAGTTCAGCTTTACTTGTAAAAAATAAAAATATCGTGTGCTTATCTGTAATATCATTTGCAGCAACTTCGTTTGGTGCTTATTCAGTAAAACCAATCTATACTATAAGAATAATGATGTTCAATCTTTGAATAAAAAAATGCAAAGTAGTTCTGCACGATTTTACCTCTATATAAAAACATTGGTTTGGCTTTCGCCGAGAGACAGTCATCTCACTTCACCGTGCAAACTGTGCAAACATTTGGTACATGCATAGTACAGGTAGAATGGTTATTATGTATTAGCGGTATAATCCCGAGCGAGGGCATTATATCCCTCCTCGTTTTCAGAGACCCCTTTATTTTTTACATCTTCATGTTTTAGGAGAAGGCATTCGTTCCCCGCCCGTTATGAACACAACGTAAAGCAGCTGAAAACCCGGATGGATTCTTGGTTGCGCTGTAGACAAACGCATCCTGTCCTCAGGTCGGATATGCAGCTTGTGATACCGCACGACGAGCCGGAGAGATGAGAGATTTACGATGGAATAAGCAGAAAAGAACTATTTGCACCAGCATCCCTGCTATGTTTACAAAACGATTCCGGAAATGTGATTAACGGGACAGTGACTAGCCTAATTTGAGATCTTAATTTTGAGGAACGAATCCGGGGCAATTGGACTGACGTCGAGGTGTAGAAGGTTAGAGTTCTGCTGTGGAAGGGTTGCTATAGTTTATCTCGGTAACTGTTTTCCTGTGCAGCTTTTCTGCATTTAGGCTGGGCTACTAGCTACGATATATCGAAATATAGAAACAAGCTCATTCAACAATCAGACGCATCTTCATCCTGTAAGAATTACATAAGCCTAACTGTTATAGCATTTTTGCCAGTTTGCCCAGTCATGTCAAAGAGAAGTTAACTAAGAACTTTAACTATGCAAAGGATTTTATTGCTATAAGTAGCTGCTATGCGGCCACAATTTGATGACATAACTTAGATATGCGATGTGGTTTTATGGTGTAATATTCCACCTACAGGCTTTCACAATCTTTATACCTTTCATCGGATGAACACTGGCTACATAGTGACAGGAGTACTAACGGAGAAGGACACCAGTTTTACGCACAAATGCGCCCCTCATTCGCAACAATTTAGCCCTCGGTAAACAGAGCAGCAACATGGACTTGAACGACAGCACATCTTTGGCCGAACTTATGGCCAGCTACAGATCCAGTGAAACCGGATTCTGCGTTCCGAAGGATGGCTGGAGGATATGCCTGGCGCATGAGTTCCAGGAGAAAAGAAGACCATTCCAAGCTAAAGACGTGTCGCTATCGAACATGGTGCAACACATCGGTCTAGGCGTCAGGTAAGCATCACAAAATCTTGGTAAAACAAGACGTTTCTGCAAATAAATAAGCAGAAGTAGCCAATTATATGGCATTCTCTGCAATGATATTAGATTGGTGGGTTCCCTGTTGCTATGGTGTGTGTTACCAGAGAGCTGTGGATAATCTCAGGTAAACACAATTGTTTTCGTAAGCTTTAAAAAGGCTCATCCGTTTTCTGATGAGTGGATAATGTTCTTTTTCACAAAGACCCCTAGTGGAACATAGGCTTTTCCAGATTTTTTTTTTACTTTTTGAACTTGCTCCCTAAAATTAAAAATCCCTAAGCTTCCATGTTTTCTACGTGTCTGCGTGAGTTTCCTCTAGGTTTCCTGGAGGTTACATGGAGGTTAGGTCCATGAATCTTGGTGTGATTGTGTGTGTGAAAGACTTTGTGCCTCCATTGCCGATGATGGATGGTGCTCAGTCCTGGGTGTTATCCACCCTCCTCTTCCTGCACCCAGTGTAGTTCCCCAGGGGGCTACAGTTGAGAGGTTTTATACCAAGATAATGCTGGTCTAAAAGGAAAGTTGCAGTTTTGCAAAGCTTCCTCACTTCCCTTAATGCTGACCAGTTTAGCTGGTATTGATTAGAATGAGAACCTCGTGCATACAGTTTGTTTCTTGGATTAAAAAGTTTCAGGTTGTACCTGTTGGTCTGTTTGCGGGCTGTCATTAGACCTCTTCAGGAATTGAACATGTAGATATTTCAGGTAGGTTTGGCACTCTGTGGTTTGTATTTTCTCCTTTGTTATTTGTAGTACCACTTGTGTCAGTGGAGCCATACATTCTTCCATGAAGAACCTTCATAATGAACTTACTCGCCCACACCAGTTAACGACGAAAACATGTAAACAAGCAAACAAACAATGTCCTGTGTCCATGACTACATTTCAAGACAGTTTGGCTCATACAATAGCCAGAAAGAGCCATTTTCACCATCTTCTCATGACATTTTCCGTTTGACTAACTCACTTGAGATAACATGGAGCTGCACAGGCTACAATAAATCTTGAAAGAAAAGCCATTTGCAGACAACTAACTGGGCGGTCCTGCCAGTCTATTGTGCAAAGCCTAAAGAAAAATCTTTCTGTGTAATGAATGGGTCCACTGAGGACCTTGTGTTCTAACCACGCCTAGAGACCAGTCTGCCTGTTCCTTCCAGTCAGTCACCTGAACATGTAGACAGTAGGGTGCTTCATCTTATCACTCAGAGTTTCCAATCAAATTCCACTCCATCTGATTACAAAATGAGAAGCTGTTTTTTGAAAGGTGCTTGCAAAATGCAAGACATCTGGAATGAAACCTAGGATAATACAGATGTTATCATAAAGCTACAGATCCACACCAAAGGGAAACATTACTGTTTCACAACTAAGAAGTTCCAGTCATGAATGAATACTTTACTGTACAGACCTTTTTGACATTTGCTCAGTGCAAATCTCAAACCCGTTTGGGTGCGGTGGTGTTATTTTCTGTAAAGGCCAGATGTGGTGCTTTAAAGCAGTTATAGTTAATAATTGATCACAAATATCACTGTTTTGTTGTTAATGATTGAACTCTTGTGACTAAAGACCCATGGATTTACAGCAGAGCTTCTATGAGGCTCATATTTCAGCCTCCGTCACCAATAGAAAGTTCTGTATGAGATTATAGACAGCTGCCAAGAGCGTGATGGTCATATATGTGCCCTGATACCTCTCACCCAGTATTCACATGCCTGCCTGTTTTGCTACACAAGATTAATTACTCACCCCTCAGATGCCCCATGGCTGCTCCCCCCCACCCCCCGTCAGAAAGACAAGGGCAAAAAAAAACCCCTCATATGGAGAACTCTTAAAACAGGCATTTAAAACCAAGAATTGTTTAGGCTACATCTCTTGGAATTATTTGTCAAAAATAAACATTGGAAAAACAAGGTGTGTGCGCGCGTGTGTGTGTGCACATATTTTATGCATTTAGATAGTGTTGTCTTCATACAACGCTCTCTGCTTGCACCTTTTAGCATAAGCTAAACCATATGCTTGATACTTTGAAATGGTAGCTTTTATCATATAATCTCTAATATCATCTCTCTCATTTCACATGTGTGCACAGGTATTTAAAATGGTGGTACAAGAAAACGAAAGTTGAAAAGAAAGCACCCTTTATTGACATGTTTCGGGCATTGCCTCTAAAACAAATTTATGGTAAGTGCCCTGAAATCCAGCCTAAGACGTTTCATAATGTCTGTGGTCCATGGTAAGGAAAAGCTTTGTTCCTACAGGTGTCCCTCTGGGTGGTATTGGGGGCGGTACCATTACACGTGGATGGAAAGGGGAGTTCTGCAGGTGGCAACTCAATCCTGGGATGTACCACTACAAAACAGTTATTGCTAACCAGGTAAAGCATCATCAATCAAACGATCAGTTTAGCCAAAACACTAAGGTGCATGAGAGTACCTGAGACACTTATTTTAGTTTTGAGAGGAGAACTTTGAGATAAATGTTTTTAAATCCACACTAGGAAGGTGTTTGTTTTGCCGCAGGTCTCCTGTTTCCAGGTGGTCTAGGACTACCCTGCTGAATCATTCATGTGATGCATACCGCAGCAAAGCTCAGTGTTACAGCATTACTGTGTGATTGTTCAGTAAAGTGGGAAATAGTGTTTAGTGCATAAATAACACAGTTCTGAAGGTGCCATTTCTTAAACGAACGCTTTTATGGTAGAAATCATCTACTTTATATGTACTGTATCTGTACATAATGAATCATAGAGTTCTTCCAAACATTTGTCCCTGAATGATGTTTGACATATTTTAAAATGTGTGCCTAACTGTTAACTTAAACATATAAGGACATTAACCAAAAAAAACTCTAAAAGCCCAGCCCTTTCTCAGCTCGTGTCAGTGTGTAAGAACCTTCATGCACTTCCCATCCCTTCTCTCACCATCTATCTCTTTCAGTTTACGGTGTGCCTGCGTCGGGGGGACCAGACGCTGTACCAGCAGGTGCTCTCCACAGATAGACCCCATACGCTCCAGGGCTGGAACTGGGGCTTCTGTGGGGAATACGCCTTCTACCACGCGCTGTACCCCCGAGCCTGGTCCGTCTACCACCTGCCTGGCCACAACGTCACGCTCACCTGCAGGCAGGTGTCCCCTGTCATCCCTCATAACTACAAGGTGACTAAACCACCAAAGGATCAAGCAAAGAAATGTTCCACCTGTGCTTCTGTGGTTCAGGTTTCCCTGTGTTTAATGCAGTGTTTGCCTGAAAGACCTGTTCTTGAGAGTGGAAGGTAGAGAGTTATTATTAGTATAATGAGAAGTGATCATGAGCTAAAAAATTCAGCTCAACAAACAGGTTTTGCTGGCACTTCTAAATCTGCACATTTTTAATTGTGAATTCCCTCTCTCTGTCTCTCTCTCCCTCTCTCTCCCTCTCTCTGTCTCTCTGGCCCTCTCTCTCCCTCTCTTTGTCTCTGTCTCTCTCTCTCTGTCTCTCTGGCCCTCTCTCTCCCTCCCTCCCTGCCTCTCAGGACTCCAGTCTGCCTATTGCTGTGTTTGTGTGGCATATAGAGAACAAGAATGACTATGCCCTGGACGTCTCCATCATGTTTACCATGGTCAATGGGTCAGGCCACAAGGACGATAAGAGCGGGGGACACTGGAATGAACCATTCCATCTGGAAAAAGAAGGGGAGTCTGTGACTGGGGTTTTGCTCCACCACTGCACACCTGTGAACCCGTACACACTATGTATGGCAGCACGAGGACAGGTGAAGCTCCCTATTAACAGGGATACCTTGATATTTAACTATGAACATGGTGTAAGTCATCTGAAGAGAAAGTAATCTCTGGTTACACTAGCTTCTCTGTAATGTAGACTAGCGTGTGCTCAAGTTTCTCTGTGCAAGTTAGAGAATTTAAAAGGCTGACTGGCAATATACCAGCATTCTGTAGAGATACAGCAAAATTGTGTCACAGCATAACTGCAGCTAAAGGAATGCTGTCTCACCTGTAGTCTTTATTTCATATAGAGAGATCAGCCACCAGACTGCATTTGTGTGTCTGTGTATTAGTCCAATAGAGAGATCAGCCACCAGACTGCATTTGTGTGTCTGTGTATTAGTCCGATAGAGAGATCAGCCACCAGACTGCATTCAACCCGGAGGGCACCTGCAGCGCTCTGTGGAATGACCTCATAAGTGACGGGCGTTTGGATTCGCCCTCCGGCTCCACACCGCCCACACACAGAGGGGAGAGTGTGGCAGCAGCGCTGGCCACAAGCTGCTCTGTGGCTCCTCACACACACAACAGCGTGGAGTTCAGCCTGGCCTGGGACATGCCCAAAATAACGTTTGGCTCAAGAGAGAGAGAGCACATCAGGTACTGTCATTCACAAGCATACAAACACACCTGTTAAAGGTGAAGTGGTACAGGTTTACATCAAGATACAATAAAATGTGGAGTTATAATCATGGCTGTTACAATTAAAAAATAATGTCTTGGTCTCTTAGCTCCCAAATTTCTATTAAGGATCAATAAACTGACACAAAGTACCCTCATGGTTTGACCGTAAATTAGTTCAGCCCTCAGTGCGCCTCAATACAGCTTCCTGGAGAACAAATTCACAACACACAGGTGTCAGAAAGGTGCTCTGAGGTTTATTAACAATATAGAAGTTTAAATAGAAGAAAGTGGTCATGTATAAGAAAAGAATGATGGCGTGGGGTAAAATGATTGGTCTGTTGTTGAGTCAGCAAGTAGATGATTGGCCTTAAAGAGGGCGTGTGAAAATGTAAGGACTGACTTCCACAGATAAGATGTGTAGATGAAGATCGGGATTGGATCAGCCTGACCAGCAGGTAGTCTAACGAGAATAAAACATGGATCATAAAGTTCCCTTACACAAACAACATATTTCAGACATGTTGTTCTTAATTATCATGATTCGCCAGGCACCTAGCTGACATCACATTCATTTACTCATTTGTGACATGAAGTGTAACCTGTTGGCTAATTTCCCTGATACCAGCGCACATTCTTTACTAAATGGAAATTAGGGTTGATGTGTGTTTTTTTGGTATTGATCACAGAACAGTAACAGGGTGTGTGTGTATGTGTGTGTGTGTGTGTGTGTGTGTGTGTGTGTGTGTTCCTCCTGTCAGACGATATACCCGTTACTATGGTACCCAAGGAGACGCAGGCCCTTCTCTCTCTCACTATGCGCTCACACACTACACAGAGTGGGAGAGGAGCATTGAGGAATGGCAGACGCCCATTTTGCAAAACAGGTAGAGAAAGCGTTCAGTTAAAAAGATGCGCTTTAAAGAACTGAATTTTTGTAAGTGTAAACTGCTCTCATATAAAAGTGCATTTTTGTCTCGCGACTTTTCTTTCGTACCACGTTAAGCACGCTTCTCTCTGCTCCTTGTGTGTGTCTGTGTTTTAGTTCGCTCCCATCTTGGTATAAGTCCGCATTGTTTAACGAGTTATACTTTGTTGCGGATGGTGGGACGGTGTGGGTGGAGCTTCCCGAGGACTCTGACGTCAGCGGTGGACTCCGCTCTAAAGACGGCGGGCTCCCGGCCCAGCCCGCTGTAGTTAAGGAGTATGGCCGCTTTGCCTATTTAGAGGGTGAGTGAGGGAAGAACAACATGACTGGTGGCAGTGCTGTCCCTGCCTGGGCTATTAGTTTTAATTAATGTTCTATAATTAATTATGTTTTTGTTCAAAAAACATTATTCAGTTATAAAAATGAATTGAGAAAAGCTAACCTCACGAGTTCTCACGTGGTCCTCTGCACTAAACGCGCTGCATGACAAACGGGTTTCACACGACATCACTCTCGTGGAAGGGCGATGGAATTGGGTCAACCTGACACAAGCGAATAATTCAGCGACAACCTCGCAATACACTTGTGTGAAAACTATGTAGTTTGCCTACTGTTAAAGAACTAACCACCTGAGGGGATAATGTTAGTTAGCATTTTGGGACTGTCATTGTAAATTTCCCCTCAGGCTAAAACATGTTTGTTATTACCTTTCTTGCAATTGTGTAACAAATGTATTTAAACAAAACTACAACAGTGTAGGCTACTGTATTTTAACACAGTAGCCTACACTTTGTGTGTGTGTGTGTGTGTGTGTGTGTGTGTGTGTGTGTGTGTGTGTGTACGTACACACACACACACACACACAAAAGTAGTTATGTCTCTTGCTGGTTTACTTTCTTCTTTTTGATTTGTTTAAAGAAGGAATAATCAAATGCCATTTCAGTTTTGACTGAGTGCTACTAGTTATACCAGTTTTGAGAGTTGAAGTACAGACCCCATGTTCTTCACCTGTTCTCAGGTCAGGAGTACCGGATGTACAACACATACGATGTGCACTTCTATGCCTCTTTTGCACTTATCATGCTTTGGCCCAAACTTGCTCTAAGCCTGCAGTACGACATCGGTAGGGGAGCCGGTTTCACAAGCTATACATGATCAGACAGTATTGTGAGAGTTCTGCTGAAATATTATCTTTGTTTGATTGTTTGTTTGAAGTTGTGCTGTCGTATTTGACCCGTCTCTTCATCCTAGCTGGCAGTGTGGTACAACACGACCCCACAGAAAGACTAAATCTGATGAGTGGACACTTCTCCCCTGTCAAAACCAGGAATGTCGTACCTCATGACATTGGAGACCCAGGTCAGTAACATACAAAGCGTTCATACACTACTCTAACCCTTCCTGATCTATATTTCCTACCACAGTTATGGTTATTATTAATTGGATTCATGCAACAACAACAAAAAAAACCCTGGGCTAAGTTGGGTTGATCTCACCATCACTTTTAAATAAACAATAAAATGAACAATTTGCTCACCTTCCAAATACAATACCTTGTCTGTCCTCGGCGTGGTTCCTGGAGTACCCTGTGGAACCCAAAGTTGTCTACATCTGCTACCAACTTCCAGCCTGACACTTTATCCCATTTGCTGATGCTGCTAACTTGTGTCTGATTGCTGACACACTGCATTTCCTTCACAAACCCAACAGAGCTGTGCCCTCTGTTGCCTGGATCATACTTCATCTCTCTAATATCCAATAAACATGCCATGGATGTAAGCACCTGATTATGACTCCACATAAGATGTCCCTGACAGATTTAACTTTGCAACCTGATAAAATGTGCGTTTAAATTCCTCTCCTAAACTTTTTGGTAGCTTTAACCACACTACGTGGACACCAAGGCAGACACGCCCACTTCTTTATGTCCTTATTGGTCAGGTTTTCTGGTTTCTCCACTTGTTTAATAGCAGTTTCCCCTACACTGTTGTGACCACCTCATACGAGGCAACAATCCGAAGTGATGATGGCACCATAGTTTTAGTTCACCTGGCAAAAGTGTAATAGTGTTGACTGGTAAACAGTTTAGATTTTGTTCTTAACTAAATCACTTGTCAGAAAAAGACCATTTTAGAGACGAGTTTGTTCAGTTTAATCAGGCATTTTAACTCATTAGTGACGGGGCAGGCTTTTCAGTCATTACTGTCGGATAATAGAACTGGCGGATAAGAGATAATCAAAATAATTGTTTGCTATCAGGCTGGTTCATTCAGCTATTTGTGACTTGACTAGAACTAATTGTGCATAAATATGTTTGTCACCACCACCAGATGATGAGCCTTGGCTACGTGTCAATGCCTATCAGATTCATGACACGGCTGACTGGAAAGACCTGAACCTCAAGTTTGTTCTCCACGTGTACCGTGACTACCACCTAACTCAGGACACCCAGTATCTGAAAGACATGTGGCCCATCTGCCAGGTGAGCTAACACCTGAACACACAGATTTAAATGTCACATGTAGGCATTGATGTAACTAAGGTGTCTGGATGATTGAATGGTTGATCGAAATTGTTGTTCCTCTTCAAGCCAAGAAAAGATTCACAAAGGCAGTGACGGGTTTTTTGTTAGTTTGTTTTCTTATTTGTTTTTTTTTTTGTTGTTTTTTTTGCTTCAAAGATTATTAATGTATTATTACTGGTGTTATCCACGTCACATTGTTAGAAAAGGGGTAAAAGATAAAGAGGCACTAGTCTTACATGGTTCCCTCTGCTTGTCTGGCATTGTCTGGTTTTCCTAGGCGGTTATGGAGACTGAAATGAAGTTTGACAAGGATGAGGATGGTCTGATAGAGAACTCTGGCTATGCTGACCAGACGTACGATGGATGGTCTGTCACAGGACCCAGGTTAGGTGCTTTTACGTGATGTGCAGTTCTCACAGAATCTGATGCTGTGTGGAGCCTTGGTGTGTTTACTGTAGTGTGGCCCATGTTTAAGTGGTGTTCATGTTTCAGTGGTGTGTGTTTCAGTGCATACTGCGGAGGTCTGTGGCTGGCGTCTGTGTGCGTGATGTGTAAGATGGCACGACTTCTGAATAGTGATTCTGTCTATGAGCGCTACCGAGACGTCCTGAAACGAGGCAGCGAAGCCTTCGACAAGCTACTGTGGAATGGCAAGTTTAGCGCACACACGCCCGGGACAGTCCTGCAGGCATCACCTGTGCTTTGCAGAAAAGCAAGATTTGTTGGTTCCTTCTAAAAATAGAAATTGAAGTAGAACAGAGGACTACTGTGCATTGTGATCGGTACATGTGAACAGTACAGTAGAACAGAGGACTACTGTGCATTGTGATCGGTACATGTGAACAGTACAGTAGAACAGAGGACTACTGTGCATTGTGATCGGTACATGTGAACAGTACAGTAGAACAGAGGACTACTGTGCATCATTGTGATCGAACAGTACAGCAGAACTAGTTTTATTAGGAAACCCTAATCAATAAAGAAGTTAAAGTTAGATGGTAGATCTTTGTTTATCCTGATGTATAGAGGCAGTGGGGAGTCACATCTTCATGCTTGAAGGAAGTAAAAAAATTCAAAATCTTTGGACATGATGAATCCTGAACTAAATGAACCAAGTGATATTCTCTCCAGAAGACCAATTTCCTAAAAAAAAAAAAAAAAAAAAAAAAACCTTCCACCAACTTCACTTTTATCTCCACCACCATTTCCTTTTTCAGGGCAGTATTATAACTATGACAGCAGTGGGAGGAGTCTGTCCAACAGTGTGATGTCTGATCAGTGTGCGGGTCAGTGGTTCCTGAGGGCATCTGGGCTTGGAGATGATGAGTTCAAGGTCAGTTCCTGAATTCCTTTGTGAACTGTTACTTCCTCACTATTTATTTATTATCAGACCTGCTGATATTTTGAAGAAGTTCTATAATCAGACTAGCAAAGCAGCAGTTATGTGTGCAGTATAAATCCTGTAGTTATTAAAACATACAATTTAGCAGAAGTTTAACTGTGGGAGTTTCTAGCCAAGTCTAATTTTACCAACTACATTGTGCGAACATTCTTTGATTAGAAAACCTGAACCCAAAAATGGTGAGTACTCATCAAAAGGAATACACGCATCCCAGTTTGTTCTTGTAAGATACTGAATGTTCTGCAGCAAGCACACACAAATATAACTATGAGCGCATTTAGTGATGATAAGCTCCCAGCATGTTTAAAATCAGCCCTGAGACGTGCTGAAATGAATGTAATGAAGAGATTGCTGACCTTTTTATGGATTGTGCCGTTTTACTATGTTGTTCTAGATCGTTTATACAGTTACGATGTTACAAATTTACAATGACCATGAGTAACAAACACTATCAAACGAGGGTCACGTCTGGGTCACACCTGTTTTGTATAATAAGGTCAATAGGGGCGCAAAGTCTAATCCAAACATCAGGTCTGTGCAGCATTGCTGATTAGCACTGTGTGGGAATGAAAGGGCTGTTGGAAGAGATGTGCACTTCTCTGGTGGGACTCTTCCCTTTGGTCACACCCATTTTAATGGAGTGAACGTGTTCTACAGTATCGAATGTAACGTCTAATGTTGTCATACGACAGCTTGTTATTGACAGCTAATTATCCTGCATGTTTCACCTTCCTCTGTTAGTTATTTGTGATTGTTCCAAAATGGAAGCAAATACAAGTGACCTTTGTTCTCATTTATTTGTCTGTTTATTTATCCCTTTTTGTTTATTTCTCGTGGTAACACTTTAACTATTAGCACTGGATTCTTCTCCATCTTAAATGTCTTCGGTCAGGTTTTTCCCAAGGAGAAGATTTGCAGGGCCCTGAAGACGGTGTTTGATCTGAACGTGATGAGCTTTGGTGGTGGGCAGATGGGAGCTGTAAATGGCATGAGGCCCGAGGGTGTGCCTGATCGCTCCAGCGTCCAGTCAGACGAGGTCTGGGTCGGGGTCGTCTACGGTCTGGCAGCTACCATGATTCATGAGGTACGACTAACACATGCTGGACATCAAATGTCATTTCATTTGGTAGTTAAATTATTCAGCAGCTGCTCTATAATTTATGGTTTTAACAATAGCGGATTATTCTTTATAAGTTTCACGTCAATGATTAAACGGATATTTACCTGTGACAGTGACATTTGGGCTCTTTGGACATTTTCGAGAATATCAGAAAATGCTCCAGCTATATTACCACTTGCTCATTTGTATGTGTGTTTGTTCATTTGTCGTTCTCGCTCTCCGTCTCAGGGTATGTTGAAGGAGGGCCTCCACACTGCCGAAGGTTGTTACAGGACAGTGTGGGAGCGCTCAGGAATGGCTTTCCAGACTCCTGAGGCGTACTGTGAGAAGGGAATCTATCGGTCCCTGGCATACATGAGGCCGCTCAGTATCTGGGCCATGCAGCTTGCTCTGGACAATCTGACAACTGCGCCCAACGCTGCAGCTCAAGACGGCGATTGAGCACGTTTGGAGACAGAGTCGCAGAAGGAGCTGGTTAAAGAGAACTGCCGTTAAAACGAGTCTTCTTAAAACTGGTCTTCTGATGGGCATAACCTCCCCTCTGCCCTGCCATGACCCTTCAAAAACATCCACATATAGTATATACACATTAAAACTGTCTTTCACGCACTTGAGGATACATGTGTCTGTCCTTATAGTAGCTTTGTGTGTAGTTTTAAGATTTGGGTGCTTCCATTTAGGCCCCAGGTTTTAGGGACTTTCAGTTTTACGCAGACATACAGTAGATACATTATTCAAGCAAGATAGTAAAGGCATGAATTTCTTAAACTAAAAAATTGGAAATAAATACTTGAAATTAGGAATGTCATGTTTATAAAATATTTGCTGACAATTTGTCATGCTAATATTGTGATTAAACCCTTTTAATTTTAAGCCACTATTGTAGCATATATGTAACATTATTACATATATGTAACATTATTACATACATGTAATTATTCACATACATCTTTATAAAGAGAGATGGATACCATCTTCATCATTGCTTTCAGATCATTTAATTTGCTGCACAATCTGACACTGTTTGTCACATTACATGCACTTCATATTTGTGCAAAAGTGCAGCCTGAGCTTTGCATGCACAGCGTTTGGCGAAGACATAGATGCACCCTGTCCTGTGGACGCACCCTGTCCTGTGAACACTGGGTTGGGTTCATGTCTCTTAAATTTCCCTGGTTTAGAGCCAGTTAAGGGCCGTATGTTACAGCTTCATTAAGCCTGTGACTTCATCCTATTGAGTCAACTAGCTGTGGATCTGATGCATTACTTTTTATCCAGTTAAATTAGTCTTATGACATGATGGAATTATCTGTGCAGTTGAATAAGTGAAGTTTGATTTTAGTTCTGTTAGTTTAATTGAGTTTTTGAACTAGGTGCAGTTTTTAAAGCTGATCTATATTGGGGTTTTGGGTACTGTCTGTTTAACTAATTGTAAAGTTGTGGCTTATTTTCCAATGAAAGTTAAAGAGATCAGAGATTATGAACTACATAATTATACATATCTGGACTTTCTATAAGATTAATGTCTAAATGTTGAATTAGTTGTACTGACTGCTAAAGTGTGCACTGTGCATCTACATTATCGAAGGACATGCAAACCTCATTGGGACCCAGTATAAGCAGATACAAAATATCAGATTGGTTTGATTGGGATCATGAACAAAATGGATTGGGAGATGCATGCAAGTTCTCATCCTGAAGTTTGAGGTGCACAGAGGATAATTAGGAAACGGTTTGAGTTGAACATCACCCCAGTCTTTCACCTCTAAATCTGATGCATGGAAGATTCTTTTGTATTTCCATGTTTTAATGAGCTGTTGATTTAAAACATTTTATGTCTATCTGAAATAATGAAGAGTGGTTCAAGACAATGTGAACACCATATGCATACTTTGTGAACTTGCATGTAACAGGGAAACCAAGGTAATTGCTCTTTTCTGTTTCAGTAGAAACATTCAAAGTGCATTATCTCATTTGAAGCTGGATAGAACTGGAAAACATCCACATTAACACTAACGTTTTTCACTTTTCTTTCTGTGATGGGGGGGGGTTGAGAAGGATGAAATAAATATTGATGCATAAAATATTACATCAGGGATCAGTTGTCATGGTCCAATTCTATTACACAATATTTCTAGACTCAAAATAAATATTCTCTCCAGAATAATCCCACCTCACCACATAAGAACGTTGAGATTCAGAATGTTGGTGTATCATTGTCTTTCTTTTTAAAGCAAATTTTTGATTTTATAGAAACTCCTTGTTTGGTTTTTGCTGCAAGGGAAAATGACTGTAGAATTTAATGGTTGTGCAAAATAAACACTAAACTCAAGTAACTGATTGGATGATCATATGAGGATTTAAATAGGCCAAATTTAAAATCACTTTTTTGGTGCAGTTGATGTTATGCTGCATCTGTCTGTGGCTTTAACAAGTCAGTATAGTATACCTGCTATAAAGGATTAGGACCTAGCTGTAGATTTAAAGAAATTAATAGATCAGCTCAAACGACTAAGAACTGAATGTGTTTTATTGTGTTTTAGAAAGACTTTATGACTGAATCTTCAGAAAGAACAATACAGTCCACTATCCACTGTCATAGGCTAGACATGCATCTCAGAAAATCAAGTAACTCGTTAGGACAGTTGAACGTTATGATGACTGAGGTTATTAACAGGTTATTTTCCATTTTTTGTGTCAAATAAAATATCTGTTTTGAAATAAATGTACAATATAAAATGTATTTTTGTCGATCCCTTTATCCTGGTAAATTTGGGTATTTATTTAGGTAAATTTGTAATGTATATTTAATCAACAAGATAACGGAAACAAATTAGGTTGTTTGCTTAGAGATATGTAGTCTAGGCCTACAGATATCCAGGTAGCGAGCTAAGTCGCTGCTGGCTAACAATAGCTTCTCTACCACTGAAGTGGAAATGGATGAAGTCAGCATTTCTGTATGATAGCATTATATCTCGCTGATATGTTCAAAGCAATACTGTAAAGGAAACGCTGATTTATGAAGAGGAAGAAAAAAAAGGCTTGCGTCCCTGGGTGGGCTCGAACCACCAACCTTTCGGTTAACAGCCGAACGCGCTAACCGATTGCGCCACAGAGACAGAACTGGACGCATATTTCACATAATGCCACATGACCGTAGCGGATTATTTGGTATCGCAAATAGAACATAGTAGAACATTGACTGGAGCAATTAATACTTAAATGAATGATCTTAATTATTGTCTTTGTCCCTATTACAGCAAATGCTGTGTGCAGGCTATTTTAAACATGATGCTTGTTCCACCAAACTTCAGATTCACATCCAAGCACAGTTGTCACGGGATTTGGGAAACGGCAAACTGCCCAGAGCACTGCCAAAAGAGCGCCCAACGTGTGGCTCGAACCCACGACCCTGAGATTAAGAGTCTCATGCTCTACCGACTGAGCTAGCCGGGCACACCATGCGCTAATAATGTAACAATAAAATATTTCTACAATATATACAAAGTTAAACAAAGAAATACAACAACAATTTGCGTCCCTGGGTGGGCTCGAACCACGAACCTTTCGGTTAACAGCCGAACGCGCTAACCGATTGCGCCACAGAGACGGTGACCGCCAACGCTCGCGCACATGTTCTCCGACGCTAGGAATTCAAGCACATCAATGGTAGTTATTTTTCTACCTGTACCACTGTACACGAAAGTTTTGTGTTGCAAATTGGGGGCATTCTAGAAAGGGGGTTACGGATTGAACACTGATCAACCCGTTTTCTGGAGCACAGAGTTTACTTGGTCTTATAGCGATTCTCGTTTGAAAACAAGATAACGGAAAACAGACACTTGAGGCATCAAGGACGTCAAAAGTGCGCCCAACGTGGGGCTCGAACCCACGACCCTGAGATTAAGAGTCTCATGCTCTACCGACTGAGCTAGCCGGGCTGTCTACCACACATAAAATGTTGGTCTTACAGAGATAACTTTAGAACAACAATATTGGACGAATTTCAGTGCTGTGCTCTGCCTGTGACTACACAGCATTAAGAAGCAGGCTATCAACCCTAAAATTAAGGTATCTCCAGCCTCGTACCTCCCCTGGTTCAGATTAAGACTAAGTGTGATGCTGAGCTGGGGATTTGAGGTTTTTGTTGTAAAAAGAAGTCTGATATAGCCAAAGGGAAAAATAAAATACCACAGAAGGTGACTCCCGTAGATGACCTACCTGGTAATGTATCTGGCCTTAGTGCTGTTTTGTCTACTGATTTTGCCACACTGC
>JAOXYF010000017.1:9073087-9085381 GCA_028565775.1 Sternarchorhynchus goeldii
TCTCTAACCCAGCTGTTGTATGTATCTCTAAACAGCTGTTGTATGTATCTCTAAACAGCTGTTGTATGTATCTCTAACCCAGCTGTCAAAATCACATTCCACATGTTAATTTTCCTGGTATTTAAAAAAACAGTGGTGTAAGATCCATTTTAATAAGCTGTGTTGTTCTACTTTTGGATAGTTTATTCTAAAGCCTGCACTGTTAGTAATTAAACCTAGATAATCTGATACATGCGTCTGTCTGCCTGTCAGTGTCATTTATAATAATTTCGACAGAAGAGCAGAACTGGTCATGTGGGATTAAGTCTGTGAGGTTGAATTAGGCTAATCAGGGCAGGCTCTGATGTAACTCTGATCCAGTAATGGCCCCATCAATGTCTTTGAGTCTCGACACTCCCAGAACCTCTCTCTTATCTTCTCTCAGCTTCTTCAATCATTCTCAAGTCCAGGAGACACTTGCCAGATCATTTTAGGATGTCCTAAAGTCCTAAACTCTTCAGACCTCTTCAGTCTGGCACAGTCCAGCATCTATAATCGGTGTGCTTTGTTTAGCTCTTGGCAACCATACTGTAGCCCCAAATCTTAACATTGTGTTTCCTCCACCCAGAACAGACTCTCTCTGTCAGTGATATTTCTGTGTATGTGAGTCTTCTCTTGCCCTTAGCAATATCACCCAGAGTGCCTTCCCAGACCATTAATGCTTTATTGAATAAGGGCTTTGTGGTTCTGCGTTGGTTGGAAACTGGGAGTAGATAACAGCATCGGTTCAGATGGACTGTTTTGTTCATGTAGCAAAACAGCTTTTTTGTTTGTTTGTTTGTTTTGAGTATTAGAATTTTGGTCTCAGGGTCCACTGTGATGATTGTTTATTTTATATATATATATTAATATATAATATAAAAAATATATAATCTGTTGTTCCTTTGATTGCACGTCATCCGAGTTAGAAAACCAAAACCAAACCACCCCCCCACCCCCGATCATCTACTTGACATGATGCCCAAAATTTCTGTCTGTCTACATCACTATGTTGCCGTAGAGATAAACACAGGAATCTGAGATATGGAATCAAAATAAATATATCTCTCTCTCTCTCTCTCTCTCTCTCTCTCTCTCTCTCTCTCTCTCTCTCTGCCTTAGCTGGTCTGATCTCACTGCATTTTAGTAAACCCACCACAAGAGCCCATGTCTTTGGCTGTAATAATATAAAGTTTAATTCTACATGTCCAGTGGCAACGGCACTTTTTATTACTGCATGATTTATAAGGCCTGGTTGACTGAGAACCTTCACAAAGAGCCTCACACTTCTGTTCAGAAACAGAAGGCGTGATGTTTTCCACACAGTAATAAACCCTCACAGAGAGGCATCCTCTAATCAGGGGCTGGATGTCTGTTTCTTTTTGTGCCCTGAACAGGTGGGCTTCCTGAAAACGCAGCACAGGTATGAGATTGTTTTCACGCTGCCGGAGGTTCCTGCTCTTGGGAGAGATGTGTGTCCCGCCCCTGTGCTCAACCCTCACCTCCAGGTCAAAGAGATCAAAGCAGTGGCTGACGGTGGGTTTCCAGTCTCTTCTTCCTGTTTTGACACAGAAATGCACTTTAAGCAGTACTGAGAAGCACGATGCGATCCTGCGTAAGCCTGTTAGCAGTGCGAGGAGAAATATCAATAAAGCATCTCGTATTCAAAGCCTCTAATACTTTAAATCCTCACGTCCAACGTTTGAGCTGCGCCAGAGCTGTAAACACAAACCTGCAACGGACCTGACCAGACAGACACTCACCATGAAACCAGGGTCTGATTTCAAGCCCTGTGTGTTGCCTGGATGTCTGACTATGGTGTTGCATTTTTCTAGTGAAGTTGCATTATGTTCTCATTTTATTACTTTACACTGGTAGGAAGTGCTGAGGACTCTGTACTGTTGGACCAGCAGAAATAACTGCAAGTAGATGTGAAACTAGCATTGGCCCGAAGCCATAGAAGTGGTTTTGCGAGGCTGTTGTTAATTGTAGTGAAAGTTGGCGAGGGAGCTGTCAGCTGCAGGGGTTTTGCACCGCGCTGCCCCAGCCTGCCTCTGCGCGGGGGAGGAGGCCATTTTTCAGGATAGTTCAGAAGTCACTCTTCAGAATTGTTAAGGAGTGCAGCAGTCAGCTAGATTTGTGGCGCTTGCCTCCCACGGGTGGTGTGTGTGTGTGTGTGTGTGTGTGTGTGTGTGTGTGTGTGTGTGTGTGTGTGTGTGTGTGTGTGTGTGTGTGTGCGCGTGCGCGCTCTTGGTCATCACCCCAGCCTCTCTCTCTCTGTGCAAAACATCTGAACAAATGAAAGTATGCAGCATTAGGCAATTTCACTGGAGGAGGCAGCCAGCATGAGGACTATCTAAACAAACGTGAAGGCATGAAACGTGAAAACGTGAAGTCCTGATCAGGTTGGACTGAGTGGACGTGGTTTCACGACTGAGGTGGCTGCTGTTGGTCTCAGAGAGGGAGCTCTGGGGACAGTAACACTTTGTAATATTAATTACTCATTGTGATGCAAGTGAAGGTGAGAAACTTGTTTATGGACTTTTATATATGATGACATTCCCCCGTAACAAAGTGTGATGTACTGCAGACAAATCCAGGGGATATTCTGTGGAAAATGGAATATAGAAGAGGTTTTCAATAATTTCTTTCGCTCTCTCTTCCTCACCTCCTTCTTCTGCTACTCCTGTTATTCCCACTCATGTGATGGATTCATGCTCATTTCTTTGCCACGTCCGTCTGTGTCTCTAGGACTGAAGGTGACGTGTGAGTACATGGCTCACCAGGAGGGGGTGCTGTGTGAGGAGATGCTCATACTCAGTGAGAGCAAAGAGGACGCCTGCATAAAGGTCAAAGTTCATGCCCGTGTTATGGGTGAGTTTACAATAGTAAAGCCAGCCTCACAAACATACCTGGGCCATGAACTCATAGAAATCATAGAAATCACTGAGATTAGAATATTAATTGCCACGATAATTATCCAAGTAAAATTTTTTTATCTCTGTCTTTCTTAGATTTTAGGTCTCTAACGTTAAAGCCATGTCAGAATGAGTGTTTTGTGGTTGGTTTTTTTTGAACACTTGAGTTTTTACACAGGCAGGAAAACACTGTCATTCAACAACAAAATAAGGAAACAAAATAATAAACAGTCCAGTTTCAAATGTAGTTGGTGTCTCTGCTTCCCCCTGCTGGTCAGAGTTTGTATGAGGTGTAGGGAAATATTGAATCAATAGCTGTTGTAAAAGGATTACAACAGCTGTCTGGATTTGTATGAGCAGTACATTGTGTAGCTGTTCTTGGAAAATGCACTTACAGCTCCTACAGGTTTCACCTGGCACACTCTCTCTGCCCGACCTTGGAAATACATTTTTATTCCTTTATTCAGGTTCCATTGCTATGTGAGTTAATAATGTGCAGATTATATATACAAATATGACTGAGCACCTCATAGTGAGGTAGTTCATAAGCTAAATAACATGGACAGAGATTTTATTAAAAAAAAATGTCTGTCTCTCTCCCTCGCTCTCCCTCTCTCTTTCTCTCTCTCTCTCGTACTTGTATTCTTTCTTTCTCAGATCGACACCATGGGACTCCAATGTTATTAGAAGGCGTGCGGTGCATTGGAGCTGAGCTTGAGTACGATTCAGAGCAAAGCGATTGGCAAGGATTTGACTAATTGTGTGCCCTGAACCTCAAAAGCGTTTCTAATCAGTTCAGTGTATCTAATAGGAGACAAGAGGGCAGAGAAAATTTACTCGAATTGCCTACCAATCTAAAACCCAATCAGTCAAGAGTGCTTTGTCTCACACTGCTTTCTGTTCAACTGTAAACCAGCATAGAAGTATGAAACCCTGTATGACATTTGGCAATTTTTGCCTCACTGATCATGAAATGAGAATGGTTTGTTTTTTTCTGTGTCCAAGTATAAGGCAATAATCCTATTTTGTCCTCTTTTTACATTTTTATATGGTTAAAGGTTCTTTTCAGAAAACAAAGAACAAATGTGCTGTAGTTTTGATTTTATGTTTGTTACTGTGCTTTCAGTCTGTGCTGGACGCTTTATACTCGTTATTTTTTCATCACCACCACCAGAGGGCGCATGAATGTGCTGTGAGTTATGAAACATCGCCATTGTTCCATTAGATGTCACTACTGACCACATATTTGTCTGTTTATACAGGGGTTGGCTGTAGGAGCGTTGTAGACAAGTGCATCTATAAGTTAGCATTGCTTGATATAGTAGCTCAAAACATGGGAGCATATTTGTTGTTTTTAAGCAGCTCTTTCAGTTTTAACCTATAGTGTTTGTGTGATTTAATTATTTGAGCCAAATACTTTGGAATTCATAATGGGGAAAACTGCTTCCAGTGTCGCAGGAAGGTCAATTATCCTACAAGGGCCTCTTCGATTCTTTTATATTTAATAAGTGTAGTGATAAAATGTTGTAGAAATATAAAAAAAATGACTGTGTTCCTGCTTTTACATCATCAAGGGCTGTGCTCATTCTGTAATGATTGCATTAAGGTTTGTATTTGAAGTTTGTGGTTTATGTTCATTTGAGAGCCCAAGTGCCTGAGTCATTTGAGAGCCCAAGCCACTCCAGCAGTCACATCTGTTACCAGTTCATGTGTCTGAAGCCTTACTGATGTCTAGTAATATAAAACATATTTTTGTAAAATGGACGTCTCTGTTTTAAAGATTGCTGAGGTTCTTTACTGTGAAACCAAGTCACTTGTGCGAGTTGCTTTTTTTTAAAAAACAAGACACTTTAAAGCAGAAGTAGAAGAATCTGGAAAGCTGAGGTCCACCAACACCTGGCAATGTCCCTGTTCAAACACACCATCTGAGTCTGATGTTTGAACAGGACCAAAGTCATAACGTTTGTATTGAATCGGAAGTGAGGCCTTCACGGGTTAATCGGAAGTGAGGCCTTCACGGGTTAAATTAGGCCTTAATCTGTTAATCTTGTTGAAAAATCAACAGCAGTGGTGTGAAGGGGTTTGAGTCACCTGACACACACTTTCTGCTTAGTGTGTTGTGAATTCATGTTTGCATGTTACTGAGTGTTGTCTACTGGCCTGCATCAAATAAAGGTGACTGTTGACTGTACATTGTTCATTATTTAAATGGTCTTTTTATGGTCTGTAGGGGGCAGTAGGCCATATGCCAGGCATTTTTTTTCAGCTGTTCAAGAGTTCAACTAGAGGACAGCTGCTGAATCTGAAAACATAAGAGAGACAGCAGACAAAAACACGCTGCACATTCAAATGACTTCCATTTCAGGAAAGGCAGACTTTGGTTGTGGAAAGTCCATCGATGCATAAAGAGATATTGGTTGTTGTAATTGTAAGAACACATCCAGTGTGAATTAAAAACAAGCTGCTAATGTTTGGTGTGAATGAATAAATAAACAAATAATGTACACAGAGGAAATGGTAATTTCACACGTGTTGGTAAAACTAGGATTTCCTTGGCTCCCGTCCTTCCTGTGAAATCGGGAGAGTTGATGGGTGAGACCATGACCACCGTGTCTTCTGAAGGCAAAACCCAGAACCTTCTGGCAGTTCAATGATGCAGAGAAAGCATTTTGAGCATTTTTGTTGCTCAAAAATGAAACAATGACACATCATTTGGTGGTGAGGAGGCAATATTTAAAACTCTGTACAATCTTATGAATATGGTGAAAAGCAGTAAGTTTTCTGGTTCCCAAATTGTTCATTCAAGGGCACAGAGCAAGGTAAGTGTTATTAATTCTTACTAGAGTTGCAAATACATGTAAATCAGTGAATTTATGTGTTATCAATTAAAATGCAATTGTAGAGTGTATAAACCCGATATGCTATAATGAAAACATTTTTATGAGAATTACATCTTCCCCATCAAGCTTCTGCCTTCCGATTGAGGAGTCTTTCTCTCCCTCCCTCTCTCTCTTTCTTTCTCTCTCTCTCTCTGTCTCTCTCTCTCTCTCTCTCTCTCTCTCCCTTTCTCTCTTTTTCTCTGTTGTCCCTACATCCATCTCTAGTTCTCTCTTTCTAACCCAGATTTTCTCCAGTCTGTGATATTCACTCACCCCGTCCGGGTGATGACCCGTCATGTCTCGTAGGCCAGGCGAGGACGAGCAGAAGCCGTGTCCCCGCGCAGGTCCCTTTGTTCGGGCCAAACTGAAGCCTGCGCTCGGGTCTTTTTAAAAAAAATCACACCCGTTTATAATTTGTATGTTGTCTGGAGATGGCGGAGATGTAAAAAAAAAAAAAAACATCAACTCTTTTTTTTAGCGAGTCAGGTTTCTTTGCCCACCTCTCAGTTGTTTGGTTTCTGGGTCTATGAGTTTAGATGACTGTGACTCTCATTTTACAATTAAGTTGTATACTTTCGTGAGCTTACGTCGTGCACATAACTCTTATCTATTAATTGAAATGACAAAACATTAAAAACTTGACAAAATAACACCACAGTAAATAACAACTGATTATATTGTCTCTGAGTCCACGGATCTGTGGACACTGGTGAATGCAATAACTATTACAATCAGGTATAGCATCCGCAGCAAAGCATTACCCTATCCGTATCAGTTAATAAAGCAACAGGCTTAACTTGATATTAAACCCGGCTACATAAGAGTAGGTCATCTGTAGCCCGTGTTTGTCATTTAATTAACAGTATTGAAATATTTCAGAATGGTGTATAAAATGTTTCCACTTCTGAATTGCTATAAATGTCAACACCGTACAACTCTTTTATAGTTGCGCAGGAACTAAAAGTAAAAAAAAACATACGGCATTCTAACCTCGCTGCAAAGGCAAATTTGTTTTAAAAATGTACTTCTATATTAACGCAATTCATCGTATTGCCGTTTGCCATGTTTAACATCCGCCGCACTAAGATCTTTACTGAAAGAATTTTATAAACGTCCACGAGCAACTTCATATCAATACACAGCAGTACAATAATTGGTACTGAGAAAGCTCTTATGCGTTTTTAGCATTGCACTGTATTTCATTATATTCCTACTATTTTCAGAGGTACAGAGCAGTTATAATGTAATTGAAAAGGTTTATACGATTTTTTTCAGAAGTTCAATACATTTCAAAAGTTCAATATGTTTCGTCTCCGTGTTAGACAATTTTCTTACTTAAATTGCTTTATTAAATCTTTCGTACAGAATATTATTTTAAAATCTGCTCAGAAAGTGTGGACTGAATGCAAAGGGCTGCTAACAGCAAATTCAGTCCGCAGGGGTCCGTTGATCCGTGTGTGATTTTGCAGTGTTGGACCAATTACGAAATTCAGCCAGTACTTCCAGGTGCGAGAATCAGAAACGCAGCAAATAGGTGATAAATTAAAAAATGTTTCCCATTCAAAAGCCTGCATTGCGTGTGGCGAGCATATTAGCATCCTCTGGTGCGGCATGCATTTCCACACGAGGTCGGTGAACTATTTTCATAATTGGACTGTTATAAGCACATGTTTGATACTGAAGTGATTAAATATAAGACATTTATTTTGCCTGAAAAGATGACTTCTTAAATATCTTGTGTTTGTTGCGCTTTTAAGAGCTTGTGTCGTCTGCATTTCGAAGAGTTCTGACGGCCTTCCGTGAAAAGCCACAAATGGCCTTGTCGCCTGCAAAGGTACTAACGTCGTTCATTTGAGAATCGATGTAAGAAGTACAAAAGCAAATTGTGACAGTATTTACAGCACATATATTTTGATTTCCTGGCCACATTTGCCCGACCATTTACAAATCACCAGTGTAAAAACAATCACGTGTAAAATAAAACGTAAATCAGACTGCATTTGTCACATTGAGTGGTCATATATTTACTGTCTCTTGCACGATAGCTACAAGTATTTATGTAACATGTGACAATATACAGTATCTTAATGTTTGCTGTAGTAAGCAGTTACTGTTATTGCGACTTGTGTTGTTCAGATGTTTCTCTTATCGAGTCCTACACCTGCAGTGAAACTGCAATGAAATATGTTTCAGTGATTTGACGACAGAATATTATATTTTCTTTAACAAAAGCGATAAACCTGTATCGAGTCCTGTGGTCGCTAAGTGCGGAGTAACATTTTCACGCCAATCTTGGTTGTGCGCTTTTCGTCACTCTGACGCTGAAAGGCAAATCTTTGTCCTGAGTTTTCTTTCTTTGGGCCTACAGGTGGCTCCTGAAATGTACTTTTCCTCGCCCGTTAAATTTTAATTCTGCTGACGTAACTTAAATATTCGGTCTTCCACGCACTACACGTGCGCATCTTGGTTGATGCAGGTAAACTGTGTTTTGAATAAAGTATTTAGACTCTTCCAAACTGGTCTTTGACTTCCTCGGAGTCTCCCCAGTTAGAGAAACGATTTGTTGCATCGTGTATATTTTCATTGATTTTATGTCATTTTAATGATGGTTAAAATAGTGTTCAATGCATTGCGTCGTGTTAAATCCTGTCGTTAATGCTGTTCCTATCATTATGTGCTCACTGTTTTTACAAAGGTCTTTGGAAAGGTCTTTAAAATCAACTAAAATATACATTTAGTATTCCCGCTGAAATGCGCACCTCCTAGGACGTTTTAACCACATTTATAAGTTATCGTTCAAACGTGTATTTTACAGTTCGCTATACGGACGTTGCTTAATTCTATTTCTACATGCTGAATAGCAACGCAAAGATGCTAGCTATTTATGTATTTCTTTCCTTTTTATTTCTATTTTGCTCATCAATACTTTATTTTTAAGTTGATAATTGTAGAGTGAAAGGTGAAAAATCTTTTCTTGAGATTACAAAATTTAAACAAACATTTAAAGTGGATGAAAACTTTTTTACAACCTACTGAACTCACGCGATAAACACGGCATCATTCATTTGAAATGAATGTGGTTAAAAGTTGTATAAAAGTTATGAAGTATGTCTGCGACTTTTAGATAAACTGAATTCTGTAAATTGAGTGAGTGAGAGTGAAAGCGGGAGGGGTGAGAGGTCGTCATTTAATTTTAATATCTTATGAAATGACTATAGAATTATAGCCCGTGATCCTGGCACATTCGTAGTAGTATCAAACAGCGAACCCGAACCCAGAGGACTCACTAGGGTCCAGTACTGGAGAGGATGTTTTAATGATTCTGACAGATGTTACACATGCAAGATTAAATAGATGTAATATTTAAATCATATTTCTTTTTACATGTAAAGCCATTGGCCTTTTATTGGCACGGTACACTTCAAAAGGTCAACATCTAACTTGAGAGGTGTGACGGCGCTGTAAAATTATGCTAAGAGATTTAACCGCATGCATTTATATTTATGTAGTAGCCAAACGTTGAAGGAAAATGGTTACTCTAGACCACGTTACCGATTTGTACATGAAGAGGTAGAGGGCAGTTTATACATGTTCGTGTATGTCTCTCTCTCTCTCTCTCTCTCTCACACACACACACACACACACATCGAGCGCGAGACAGACAGGCAGACTGTGGTAGTGGGAGCCACAGAGCAGTTGAAGCAATTAGACCTCTCTTGACTGTGTTTTCGGTTTGGTGGAAGTACTCTGACTGACAGGTCCATTCATTACGTTCACAGTTTAATCTGTGTGGAGCAGCTGAATTGAATAATGAGTAATTTCTGCGCTCTAAGATAAACACTGCTAAAAGTGGCAAAACTGTAATTATGTAATTGCATTCGGCATAATGGGACTGCGATGTTAGATAAAGGGTTTCTAATTTTGTGATTGTGAATTGTGGCAACTTTCAGTCGTGCGTGCGGTTGCCGTATAGATCAGTTGATACTGGGAATATTGTGATCTCTGGTTGTATGGATTAAATTGTCACATTCTGCACAATAATCAATGTATTGTAACTAAAATACCACAATTTAACAAGAGTATTTACATCGTACATGTACTGCTTTACGCTTTGGACTATTAAACGTTATTTCTGTGACTTTTATGAATTGACTGACAGCATGAAGCTAGTCTGCTTTTACATGATGTTTAAAAATGTTAAAGGTGTAAGTTTGTTGAAGTATATCATGAAAGAATATTAAAACTCGTGTGTAAAATGTTACAGTTGTTGTTTAGATATAGGATACTTACATTTATTAAGGTATCCTCTTTTGCAGGTGTAAAATAAAACAGTTCAGACTATATGTCCAGTCAAGGCAAATTAATCTGTACCGGCACAAAAGTTTGAGATCGTTTTCCAACAAGTCCATTTAGCCATAAAAAGTTCGGTCCAACCAATTAGGAAGGCCAGGTTGCGGTAAATGTACAGGCTTCTACCCAAACGCATAAATCCGTGTAACGTGTCCGCTGCCTGGTCCGACTAAAATGTCCTAAAACAACTATACTTTCTGATACACAGGCAGGGTATTTAGACGTAGTTTGGATCTGTGTTGGCTATGCAAAATACAGGCTATTTAATAGTGTAAATTTTGACCAACGTCGAAAAAACTTGTTTGATATGAAATAACATAGCACTATTTCACTAACTGGCTGTTTTTTAATTCATGAACCATGTAATGCACATTTAAAAAGGTATGGTTAAATGTTTAATTTAGGTTTCCCCGCATCCTGACACTGGTAATCGTCTTCCACATTTACTCCTCCTTCGAAACGTGCTCTTTACTAGACTTTGTTTACCAATCAATGACTAGCTCACATAGACAGGAAGTTACGTATGCGCTGACTGTCAATTTAAAAATGTATCCTACCACCAGGATTATATTCATATGGTCGTTGTACAGACAAATGTCAATAACAGAAATAACAAGTTAGCCTATTTTAAATTATATATTCATTTTTTTAACGGTTTCACCTTGCTGACATATTCCTGCTTAAATGTAGAAAAAATGTCTTCATCATTGCCGCACCTCCCTCTTCTCAAAAGGACGATCCTGTGTTGATACAAGCCGAGAATATAGCGTCAGCGCATCGCCACTGGGAGAACTGTAGCGTAAAAGGGTAAATTCGCTGAAGCGCGGACGCAATACCAAAAGGTGATACTTGTTTGTTCTTGGGAACTACCACCTCTGTTTTCACGTCGTTTTTCACTTGACTTAAAGGTGGTTAAACTGTGAAACACCACCCAGTGGCCTGGTCACAGATCTGGAAACTCACTGCCTATTTCAAATAGGCTTTACATTTTTGGTTGAACGTTGGTTTGTAGCTGAGGAGGATCTACTGGCTTGTCCATAAGCCCACATTCACCTACACCCTTGCTGCCTTTCATAACTTTGAGGAGGCACTACAGCGGAACATGCCCAGACACTCGGAAAGCAACTCTACCCAGTCATTGCTTTCGGTGCCTGGATTCTGATTTTGGATGTGTTTTGGGGACGGTTTCCCCATTAAGACAAAGTAAAAGAACAGAGTAAAGATCCAAACAAAAATAACGGATAAGGGAAAAGGTAAACAAAATCAACAACTCTACTTGTTACATGTTTGATCAAGCCACGAGTATGGGCGATGGAATCGCCGAGGACAGAAACCACTGTGGACCCAATTCATTGTGTCGTGAAAGGGGGCGAGACTCGAAAAGTCGGGCGGAATTGGGGAGCCGGTCCCCTATACAGAGTTCAACGGACACCCCGGGGACATCTGCGTCCACACCAACTTCCTCAAATGAGGACGGACCCGATAAACTTTTAGGAGTGGATCCGGACTACTGCCGAAGAATTTTAGTTAGAGGTAAAAAATCATAGTATTTTTAGTCACGCGAATGATGAACATTTAAGGAGGTTTATTTAAATACGAGTGTGATGGTGGTAGTGGTGGTTGTATTATTATTATTATTATTATTATTATTATTATTATTATTATTATTATTATTATTATTATTAATAATAATAATAATAATAATAATAATAATATATAATATAACGTTTGGGAGATTGTTGCATTGTTAGTCTGCAACGGTTAAATTAGAGCTGATGGATGATTATATATCTGTTGGCCTTCTGAGTGAATCTGTGGTCATCAGCAACGTGAAATATATGAGAAAATATACAGTAGCTTCGTTGAAATATATCCAGTAGACATTAAGCAATTTCACAAAATATAAAACATAATACTTGGAAAAAAGTACGGTCTGTTATGAACACGTGAGGGTATTAGGTTGCCAAAGGAATTTAATTCTTGAATCCTTTACCGTCAGCATATCAGGAAAGTTTTTCAACCTTAAAACACTTTGCTAGCAAACAAACATTGTCCTTGTCTACGTGAGTGTCTGGCCTTGTGTAAGCGCATGTGTGCGGGGGGGGGGGGGGGGGGGGTTCGAGTGAACC
>JAOXYF010000017.1:9087413-9103998 GCA_028565775.1 Sternarchorhynchus goeldii
ATATATAATAAAATATTAAATAAAATAATAAAATAATAAATAATAAAATAAATAAATAATAATAAAATAAAATAAAATAAAATAAAATAATAAAATAAAATATGGAATTCGATGCCTAGCAATAAAACGCCCTGTTTCAATTTTATGATGTCATCACCTAAATGTAAGCTTTCTGTTAAGGAGCAGATCTCTGAATCTGAGCTGATTAATCGAAATGAACTCTGAATGAGGAGTTAGTGTTTTTCTGTGAACATTTCCTACGCAGACGCCAAGGGCACCATTCGTGAGATCGTTTTGCCGAAAGGCCTCGACTTAGACCGACCGAAACGCACGCGGACCTCCTTCACTGCAGAACAGCTTTACCGACTCGAGCTGGAGTTCCAGCGCTGCCAATATGTGGTGGGACGCGAGCGAACCGAACTTGCGAGACAACTGAATCTATCCGAAACTCAGGTAATATATGTATATATATATATATATATGTTGATATTTTATAACGATGTGTAACCTTTTGAATAATGCTGTCTTCACCTTGTACTCTATAAAAGGTCATTTAAGAAATGAAAAGGCTCTAATTTAGGAGAAATTGTTAAGATTTGTGAACTTGCAAATTTTCTTTCTTTTTGCTAGTATCCGAAATTAATTTCTTTGTACTTGACTCGGTACACAGAGAGCAGGTGGATAGCTATATTGAGTCAAAGAAAGTAGATATACATTGTTCATACGCTCGGATAGGACCAATTATCACCTTTGTTGAACACAGCCTGCGGTCTAACAATTTGGGATATGGTTATAAAAAGTTTATTATTGCTGATGTAATAATAACGTGCGTTAATTTTATTGGACTGTGTGACTATAACCACTTAATTAGTATATACAAGTATTCTGCACCAGCATTAACTTAAAAAATGTGGTAACAAAGTTTTACTTCTGGGTGAGCTGAGTATCGCTTCTTCTCAGTATCAACACGTGAGAGCCACGTGAGAATTTACAGTGACATCTTAGTTACAAACATAGTTTAAATATATAGCCATTGTTGTCAATATTAAAAAAAGAATCCAGGTTCAGTGATGGATATGTTACATGATAGAATGGTTCACTCAATAACAATCTGGAGTCTAGAGAAGGGGGGGCAAAAGTTTGTGTACGTGGAAACATTGTGATGGATAAGTGAACATAAGTTTGACGGGTATGATGGTCTGACTGATATGCTCAGACTTGCAAAACGGCATATGTACCAAACTTGACTGAGATAATATCACTTATATTCATATCCAAGAGTGTAGAGGAAATGTAACGCTGTGGTGAAAGCAATTCGCTCTTTTTCTTTGCAAATAATAAGAAAATATCTGTTTGTGTGTTTTTTGTTTATAAAATCAGAATAGCAAGTAGGAGATCGTTGTGATGATGTAAGATTCTTCGGGTAGGCCAAGTCGAGTGATCGTGACGGCAAAGAAATAAAAATATAATGTGTGAATGGACGGCAGATCTTTCGCGGAAGTGTCCGGTCTCTTGTCTAAAAGCAACATGCCGATATGCTTTGTCGCTTGTACGACACTCATAATTAGTATTCGCGCAGTGGGCGGAACTCTTTGTCCACAACAAAAAGGTTAACTGGGCGCCGCTCGCGCCACATCAGTACGAACTATTTTAACCACAGATTTGTTACTTTAAATTTCTATTGTTCTTTCTGCGAAAACCGCGCGCGTGTGTGACTGCAAGGCAGGACAGCCAAAGAAAACGAATAGTAAAAAAGTAAAGCCTTTATCTACAAGGGTTTGGTCGAGTTCTAAAACAAAAATCCATCTTACGGATATTTAGGGGATATATCTATATTTAGGGAGACACTAAATGTTTTGAACGTTTATCAGGCACAAATCTAATAACTTAAGTAATAATCGTTGAATGTTGATGGGCATTGCATGAAATATCTAAAATAACAAGCAGATTAACTAAAATGTTATCTTGGTGACCGCATTTAGAACATTGTTCCAGATATTGCATTTTCTTCGAATACGATCTGTGCTTATTCAAATAACTTGGTCTGCCTTATGGTAAAAATTCTACTTTTATCTGATTTAAAAAAAAATCTATTAGTTGACTTTTACCACGTGATGGCGCTGATAAATCTCACCCGCAAGCTAATTACAGTGATTCTGTTCAGCGTATGGAAAAGCATGGCTTTCGTTCTATACTTTCTATTGCATATTTCTACTCAAAACCAACTTTTTAAGGTGTTAATGTTGCACTGTCTTAGGCACTGAAATGGCCAGCGAAGGTTTTGCTGTTGACGTAACAGTCAAATCATAAAGCTTATTCGTAAATGGAAATACAATGTTCCACAACATTAAATGAAACCCTCATAGCTTAAGCGTAATTAACGCGTGCCTGTAAACAATTAATTAACAGGACGATAAAAACCACTCTGTATAGAGTTATGCTCCTGTACAAATCATAGCAAATTGTAAAAGTAAACGTATAAACAAAATCTCTTTTAAAATGTAGATCTCATAGTTGATTTGACGATTTGTTCAGTTTAATTATCTTTTAATACACACATTATCGGAAATACAAACAGGTATTTGATCCATTTCTACACCCATTGCAGGTTTACCTTTCTCCTCTATGTTATTTCACATGATAGACTAATAGAATAAACGCGCTGTCGTTGAGTGAAACGTTTTCATTTTACAATAAGGCAGCACAAAAGCTACTAATAACTTTTTTCAGTACTATAAAACAAATAAACAAACCAATCAGACACTCCCCTCTCCGAAATAAACAAACCAATCAGACACTCCCCTCTCCGAAATAAACAAACCAATCAGACACTCCCCTCTCCGAAATTTAAAATGAACTCTATGTTTAGTCTAATTTCACATTACTAAGGACAAGCAAAAGTCATTAGAATTGACTGCGTTAGACTGAGAGACTAGCCAAGTAACGTATGGAAGATATGTTTAGGTAATGTGAACTCCACTCGACGAGTTATAAACGTCAGGAGTAACCTAGTGCCCTTTGACCTAAAGGGACGATGTAGGTAGCGAACGCATTTTCTGAAATATGTGACTGAAAACTTTGTAAAAATAAAAATCTGAATAACTTAAATTTTGCTCTGACATCTGATTACATTCCATTGTTTTACATAGGCCTTTTAAGAGAACTCGCAATTGAATTCCCTTTAAGGTAAAAAAAATTGTTCTGTCCAAGTTCCGTTTTAAGGCATTTGAAAGGCTCGCCTAAATTGACCATGGAAAGCTCTTGTTGTCTCACTCTAAATTAATCACATTTTTTGCATGATAGACCTTGAAAATGCTTTTATTGGACGGTAGAACATTTTGGGAAGTTTTTTCTTAGGGGAATGTATGTTTCTAATGGCACAAAAATTAAAGATTCACCTTGTACTTTCCTGAAATAAAGTCTCATTTAGACCGAACACCATGGGATAGCACAGCAGAATGTATTCTCCAAGTTCCAGTAATATTTCATACATTCTAAAAGCATTCCTATTAGTATAGGCACTCTCTGTTCTAGTAATACACTGAATTAAAGTTCTTTTTGGAGACGTTCTTCACATTCTGTTGCAATACCGCACAGTTTGAGACGCGCGTCTGGCAGCCTAAATCAAGAGGCCATTTGCAATTTCAATTTGTTAAAATTGCTTTTCAAATTTACAGGTGTTTTAGCTGGCTAGTAAATGCTAATATTCAGCTTCATTCATATTCATTGGCCGTGACGCATTTTGTGTGACAACTCTGAGCAGACTGAAATGTTCTGTGCGCAAAAACTGCATAGAAATTAGTGAATTTATATTTTTGTTGTTGTTGTGAAATAATTTTGTTTTTATTTGGCATTCTTGCAAAGTAAAAACGAATAAATATATGCGTGGCTGAAGAAACTGCCAAAACACAATTTATAACACGATTCTAAACATCGATCCCATTTTGTGTAGAAAGTAAAATAGGAGTAAAATGACTTTTCATTTTTGTTTTTTTAAATTATTACAGGACCTGTGTGCAAATAAACTGGGGTTTCTGATTCTGTGTAAAATGTTACATTCCTTTAGATACCAAACACTCTACCAAATATTCGTGACGTAAGTGACATTTTATCAATGAATCATGACTGAAGAGTGAGAGAACAAACATAGTATAGCTCTGTGTATTTGTACTATTTGGGTAAAAATGGGTTTTCAGGACTATTTTGATACTTGATATTCTATCTGTCTGAACTTTTCACACAACAAATATTTCAGTTCGTGCCGAATCTGAAGAGTACAACTAGGTGTCTGAATTCAGTCAGGCGTGATTCACTGCTGTGAAACTAACGTCTGTGGGACTAACGTCTTATACCTGACTGTTATGTGAGTAGTGTAATGTGTATCGATTATCGTGTTTGCTTTTCTTTTGTCTTTAGCGGTGTGCCATATGAGACAATCTTTCAGTGAATGTGTCTGAGGAGATTAACGAGTTATGTAATTCTAAAGTAGAGATTAGTTAAAGCTTTGCATAAATTTGGAGAATCACGATATCGAAGAAGAACCAATCAGGCGAGTATCATATGCAGCGAGTATCACGCTTTCTGTGGGTGTTCGCCTAACTGGACATAAACGTGGCCTCCTATAAGAACTTGATTACGAGTGATAAAAGACTGGGCCAGCGCGCGCGCGTGCGTTCTAACGAATTTAACTTTTGATTGAAAAATTCCAATCGAACGCGTTTTACTTAATTCCCCCATAAATGTTTTTATTCTATCTCACCAGTCACGTATGCAAACACGTCATCGCAGGAATACCTTAGGGGATATCCTGTAACCACTAACACGTGTCTTCTCGAAGGTGTCCCTCCCCAGCAGGTGGCGTCCCACTGTAACATAGTGAGGATCTGAGCCCACAGACAGTACTGACTTCTGTGGAATGCTGTGTACTGACTGGCCTGCATAGGCTCTCCGAGTCCACTAAACCGATCCAGATACGTATCATAGGATGTAAGCAGCTTCTACACACATTGTCTAAGATTAACAAGGTCTCTAAAACAATAAAAAGCTATGAGCTACTTTGCTTTTTGGCAACTAAGTTGTGAAATGTAGGTAAGAATTTCTTGTTAGTTCCTCCTCTGATGAGAGAGCCTTAACTGAATGTTTGTCCTACGTTGTTCAGCCTTCATTCAGAGCTGCTTAAATGGTTTTACAGCAGAGAAAGAGCACAAATGTGAGTAGCAGCATCAGTGCCCAGCTGCTTTCCATTCATAGGGAGATGGAACTCTGAGCTAATGGCATATAAGATACGGACAAACCAAAATGTGCATATACCTCACGGTATATACAGGATGGGTGTACATTTTAAATAGTGATCATGAGAGAAGAACCTTTGATGTATGACAGCAAGAGGAATTTCACTACATCTGTAGTTCCACTCTTGATGTAACACCGTTGGTCCAGCAAATGAAGTTCTGCGTTGGAGCTGCAGTGTTGATGTTTGTTCTGGGTCCTTCAAACATTAGTCAGATCTTTGCTTCAGGAGCTTGTACTGCTCAGGTGTCCTCTCTCAGGTGTCCTCTCTCAGAAAAAGACTGCTGTTTTGGTCAGGTTTTATTGCAGAAGCATGTTAAAAAGATTTGCTTTCGGATTTCACTGATGCTCGAACTGTGTACATTTGTGGGAGTTCAGAGGTTCTGGCTTGTGGTTTGTCCTGTGGTTTTGCTCAGATTGTGTTTTCTCTAATATTTCCTACTCCCCCTTGTGCTGAGGAATTTGTTCATGCCACATGTTGTTGAGATTTAATATGGCAAATCCAGTTCGATTGAATGACCACACACACACACACACACACCACCCACTTTATTAGAGACATTAGACTATACCCACATCCATTACTACACTGCTGAGAATACCATACTACTGAGAATACCATACTACTATCAGTGATGTGCTTTGGTAATAGTGTCATTTAGTTACTTTAGTGCATAATACACATACACACATATGCGCACACACACACACACACATATATGCACATACACACACACACATATATATGCACGTACATGCACACACAAACACAGGCCATATTTACACTAGTACTTTGTGTGTGTGCGCGCGAGTGTGTGTGTGTGTGCATTTATGAGCACTTTGAGCTTGTCTGATGCATTGTATTCTTGAGACATACACACACCATATCAGTAGGGACATAACACATTATAACACATTAATATTGTCAGTTATATCAGTAGGGACATAACACATTATAACACATTAATATTGTCAGTTATATCAGTAGGGACATAACACATTATAACACATTTTTGTTTTCCATAATAAAGTAATGGATTTAATGGTTGACAGATTATTTATGCAATAAAGCAAAAGAATGAGAAACAGAAGCCTATATTTTGCATGTTTTTTTTTTACTGTGCAGAGCTGGCACCACCCTACCCCTACCCCTAACCCTAACCCTACCCCTACCCCTAACCCCTTCCGTTTCGTTTTAATTGAAGTTGTAAATATATTAGCTATATTACATGGTATTGGAACACATTTGCCACCATGTCTTCATCTCCAGCGATTGCACCACGGGCGAGTCACTGAAGGCATCAAGGACTCTTATTCACAGCACTGACAGACAACATCTAATGTGAATGTAATGTAACGTCTGAGAGTGAGGGAAAGGTTGGCATGCATTCTGCAGGACTGAATGAGGTAAAGAGAGAGAGAAAATGAAAGAGATTTGTGCACAAATACAACCCCTAAGTGAGGCTCATGTAGAGACCAGCAGAAAGCTTTGGATGAGTGGAGGGAGTTTACTGAAGACCAAGAACAAACTGCATGTGTTTTGTACATGATTGGCTGCATCTTGTGGCTCAAAGCAAATATTTATCTATTAAACGGACTTTTCAGGGAGATGTGAATATGTCAGTTTGGCGAGCACTCGTGTGTAATCTCTCACAGTCGATATTGCCGGACGTGAACCCAGATCTGCAGGTTTGACTGTAATGTTTTAAAAGCTGGTCCCCAGTCCCAGCGTATGATCAGCTTCTAGATGCAACCTTATTTTTACCCACACCCAATAAGAAAACTATTTACTTACTGTTTTCCACAATTTAAAATACTAGTAAAGGCAATGAAATGGTGAAATAACACACATGGGAATATGCAGAAAAATCGAACAAACACAGATATATTTTATTTATCTAAAAGTAACCCCTCATTGCCACGAGCATTACACAGCCTGCCTTCATCTGGGAGTCACCTTTCCAATTTTTTCTACACATGTTGAGAACTCATATAAATATAACTCAGGCATACATCTGTGTTTTGTTCAAGTGTCTTTAAGATTATAAAAAAATTTAACCAGGTGTGTTCAAGCATTTCAATTCTAATGTATTTCTATAGTGTTTTTTTACAACACATGATGTCACAACGCAGCTTCACACACTCATGGGTCTCGATCCCTAACGATCAAGCAGGAGGGTGACGTGTGAGTTCTGTGTGATGGTGGAATGTCTGCACAAGCACACACGTCTGTGCATGCCTGCCCCGCACTTACTCACTATGCCCTCGCCGACTCCCTGTTAGTCTTGGGATGAATATTGGGAGGCAATATTTTCAGAGCTTTTACAGAAACCTTATTGTAATACATTTTCTGTGGAATATTTTAAGGGAAGTTTCCCAACCAGTTTTATTGTACAGTATTCCATGTCTGTGTTGACTAATAATCATTTGCAATATAAACTGAATTAAAGTTTCAGTTCAGTTTGAGTTAAAGATGAATGATAAAGCCCAGCTTTGTTGGTGCAACATCAGCTTCATCTCTGCATCCCTCTCAACGCCACTCTAGCGGTTTAGTCCAGATTATGTTGCTGAGTGATCATAGGGGGCGCTGTTGCTCAGTCTGCGCCTCTGAAATTTTCATCCCAAAGAGCCATTCTCTCGGTCTCAGCCTATGTGCTGTAAGCTTAATTGCCTTATCTGAACCTGAGCACCAGCTCTGAGCCCTATCTGCAGGGGTGGGAACAAAACACCAGTAAGGGCTTTTGTGCTTGGGCAGATTATAGAAGTGTGTGTTAAGTCAGAGTTGTCCCTTGGCTGACCCAGTAGGGACACGTGCTTCAGAAATGTCAGGACCAGAGCTGAGACTACAATCGGGCCGAGACAGTGATCAGGGAGGACGTAGGTCTAGGAGGGTCTGATGATTAGGAGGCACGGGAGGAGGTGTGGGACAGGGGGCAGGATGGAGCAGGGTCGGTCACTTCATTTTAAGCACAGACGCACACCGTCACAGACGCACACCGTCACAGACGCACAAAGTCACAGACGCACACTGTAACAGACGCACACTGTAACAGACGCACACCGTCACAGACGCACACCGTCACAGACACCAGCTTGTCCTCACCTCCCTGGCACTAATATTTAACAGTATTTTAATTTGACACCGGTCAACTTTCTTAAACACAGTTCTGATCTACACACATAATTAAATCAAAGATTATTTAAAGGCTTAACTTAAAATGGTATTTTGCAATTATTTAAAAACTGCAGATCAAATGTCTGTGTTCAAATCGAGAGGTCAGAGGGGGGTTTTGAGTTGTTTTTTTGCTCAGATGGTGCATGTGTGTCTGTGTACAGCATTGGAAATGTAAAACAGTCATCATACGGCCTCTGCTGCTACTTCTGCTGCCACGTGTGTTTAGAGTTTTCATGTATAGTGATTCATACACATGTATAGTGATTCATACACAAATGTGCGCATGAAACAGAAATCGCTGGTATGTAATGAACAGTTTGTTTGACTGGGAGTCCTGGGAAAAAATGAGGGTGAAAGACCTGTATGTCCACAGCTGGGGAGGTCAGCAAACCAAAGCCTAATAACTAATAACTGCAGTGCATTGTGTTCCACAACTGGTTGCTGTGACAGACATCATTACGTGTGGAGGATCAACAAGTTCTGGATTTGTAGTGACCTGCTTCACCTGTCAGGCAATGCCAAGATCAGAGACACAGATGGGGTGTTGCGGACAGTACAGATGTGCCGTGGGGGTTGGTACACGTGTGAAGTTTCGGTGCTGATAATGGAACAGAATGCACTTAAACTGAAGAACATGCATTCTGTTAAAGCCATTTGTGTTTTGTGTATCACGTTTGTGTATAAGCAGACATTCTACATTAACAGTAGGATTTTAGAGTCGAATGAGAACCTCGTGAAAGTACATGCACTGAAAATATTATGCTCCGAATATTAAATTCCACTTCCGCTCATTATACTTGATTTGATTTGATTTGATTGAATTACCTCTTGTTTAGTGCCTTTTGCAGCGTGCCTGTCTCCCTCTACCTGAACACACGACACAGAGAGCAGAGGACATGCAGGTGTGTGGTGGAGCATACGGAGTGCGGCAGGCACGCTGTGGAATAATGGACTATGGTGTTCAAACAGAGCAGCAATGGCAGGGTGGAGCGGTTTTGAGCACCGCCCACACGCTGGAGCAAATCCAGATCACACAGAACCTCCGCCTGTTATCTCTGCCCCAGCACTGAACCCTACATCCCATTAGAGAGGATTTCATACCCAGAGTACAGATGTACAACAAAGGAGATTCGCTTTCTTCTTTCCCCTCCTACTTTTTTCTTCATCATCATCATCATCATCATCATCATCATCATCCTGATCATCCTGCCTCGTCTACAAAATCCTGATGAATTTAACGGCTTTCGTTGTGCCTGCTTCCGTGAAAAGTGGTCTGTGTGTGTTGATCTCAAAACTTGGGGGGGAAAAATGGCAATAAAACCATTTATCCATAAAGGTAATCCTAGCAGAATCACACAGCACATGCAGTGTTGCACCAGGGTACATATTCTCAGTTGTTCTAGTTTAGATTTCAGTGTAACAATGAGTTAATCTGGAACACAAATACAGGTAAATCAGATTCTCAGCATCCTGTGTTGTAAAGAAAAGTCAAACTCTTGAAATCTTTCTTAAATGGAAAAAAGACTGTTCTTCTGACATTGTTGATGTGTTTTTAAAGCTCAGATCAGGGTCTAGGGTCCCATCTAAGCTTTTAACCTCTGACTTTACATGATATCCAACTCCACCAAGCTTAGTGGCTTTGCCACTAAAATGTCTGCCTTTTCCCCTCAGTCAGTTTAAGGTTAATTCATCCAGGTGATAACATTGGCTAGATTCTCTTTGAGTGATAACCACGGATCATCTCCATAACTATGGAAACTGATGCCATATGCCCTCTCCTGTTTCTTACACACACACACACACACACACACACACACACACACACACACACACACACACACACGCAGACACCAGCAGTTGAGTCCAGGCTCAACTGAAAATGTATTATATGTGTATTGTTCATGATCCGGAGAGTCCATTCCTTGACTTCTTAATGTTAATGCCCTTGTGTTACCACACACAAAAAAATACAGACTTTGTTATGGCTCGTAACATTCAGATGAGGGACTTTTCTATGGTTATTTCTGCTGTCTTCCAGGCTGTTTGAGATAAAGGCATTCAGCAGTGGTGGCTTAGTTCACTGCTCTCTGTCCCTGTCTGACTGGGAATAAATAAACTAATTGCCATGGTGCTTATTCCTTTTGTCACAATAAAAGTGTGAGTGCCTCTCTGTTTGTCTGGTGAAGCCTACAGTACAGAACTCCTGCAGCACACATGATGGAGGCTCTAAATACCTCAGTCACCAAAAGGACCTCAATCTATATTTTTAATTGAAGATCAGTGTTAAGAAAATTCAGAGTAATTTCATGGTGTAAACTCATCTTCATTTCTAGTGATTTCTAATGCTTCATTCACAGGTTTCAGTTTTTTTTTCTTCAAACTTGGGCATGTTTCCTTTTGTCCTCTTTCATCAGTTCATCAGTTCTTCTTATCCCACAGGTGAAAGTGTGGTTCCAGAACCGCCGCACCAAGCAGAAGAAGGACCAGACCAAGGACTTGGACAAACGCTCCACCTCGGCCTCTGAGTCTCTGGCCACGTGCAACATTCTGCGTCTGCTGGAGCAGGGACGCCTGCTCTCCGTCCCCGTGCCTCCAACCAACCCTCTGCTGCCTCCGCCGCACCCTGGCAACGGCTCGCTCCTGACCAGCCCACCCGCGTCCTCGTCCTCGCCCGGGGTGAGTGGCGCCGGCACCCCTCCGGGTGGCATGGCTGCCGGTGGCGGCCCATTTGGCCTGTCCCTGTCCTCGCTCGGCGGCACTCCGCCCTCACCGCGGCTGGGAGTGCCGCCTCCCTCCCTGTTCCCCGTGCCGCTGCTGGGCGGAGCTCACCACGAGCTGACGCCCGGCTACGGGTGTGGGGTGTCGGCGTTCGAGCCCTACACACGGACAGAGAGGAAGGACGGAGATCTGGGCGGTAAGAAGACGGTTTCCTAATGATGAGCGGAGTTTACCAGCCTCCATACTAGAGCTGCCCTTCTCCATCGGCCTTGGGGGCACTGGGGAGGGTGCAGACTACTTCTTCATCGGCCTTGGGGGCACTGGGGAGGGTGCAGACTGCTTCTCCATCGGCCTTGGGGGCACTGGGGAGGGTGCAGACTGCTTCTCCATCGGCCTTGGGGGCACTGGGGAGGGTGCAGACTGCTTCTCCATCGGCCTTGGGGGCACTGGGGAGAGTGCAGACTGCTTTCTGCTCAACACTAGATAGTCACAGAAGAAACAGGTGCTGAAGAACTTTAAACAACATTCACTTCCATTTGGATCCTCTCATCCCCTCCTGTGCAGGTGCTTTCCAGCATGTCAAGGTGACAGGAAAAGGCTTAATGGCTCCTGCTAGAGAGGTGTGTGTGTATAAAACACAGCAGGACACCCATGTAATTAATTGCCTACATGTCCAGTACTTAAACGTGGATTTTTCTTCACAGATGTTTTATTCACTGTTTTATTCCATTTTCGAATTTTGTGTGTGTATGTGTGTGCAAACGTGTGTGTGTGTGTGCGTGTGTGTGCATTGCACATGTGTTGCAAACAGCCTCAGGCATGTTGTCTATGTGAGTAATGGAAAAACGTTCATTGTTACTGTGTTTGTGAAAGCCAAAACCGCTTTACAAGAGATACTGTATCCAAATGGTGTTTAAAAAATGAAATGAATGATTCATGTTGATTCATAATGTTTGATGAATCTTGTGGTATGTTTTTATGCTGCTGATAACTAGAACTGTCATTACGGGAGAGCTTTTCATCAGTGTATATGTTGTGTGTGTGAGATTGAGTGTGTGAGACATGTTTTCCTTAGTGCAGCTCTTAAACATCCAAGCAGACACATCTTGCAGGTCTTGCCAGAATTGAGTGGTAGAACAAAGACCATCATGCAATGGAATGTTATCAGGTTCTCTTCCAGTATTGTCTGTTTTTAAAGCAACGATTTGCATTGGCTTAATTTGAAATTAACTATGAAACTGTCTATACCTTGTTCATTAAGTAATGTTAACAGATGGATAATACGTTTGAATTGTATTTTGTTTGTTGCTTCTTAGCAATTTAATCCAAGCATTCATTCAAACAAGAAGAGATTTTAATTAAGGGTTTGAAAAACGTATCAAATTTCACGTCTAGCAGCATCATCAGTGTAAAAAATGCATTACCTACACAGTAGTACTGCTCCTAGCCAGTGGAGTATGTTTAGCAAGCAGCTTGATTCCAAATCTGCGCAGATCGAAGGGCAGAAGACAAAGGTGTAAACACACACTATGAATGTCTTAGTTTCCACATTTTGTGGTCTTGTGCAGTGCTGACTTATTTTTACTGAATGTGTAGAGGAAGAGATTTGCTTTTTGTACAAAAACCCGAACAATATTCAGCGGATTCAGACCCCATCCATTCATGGAGGACGTGGGAGTGTTTTTCAGCGTGATTAGCTGTCAAGCCATGTGTCAGGTTTTAGCAATTAGCTGCCTGTTCATTTCTTATTACATTAGTCACTAGGGGTGAAGTGATTAGCACTGTTAGCTTTTGGTGTGTTTAATATCCTGCATTATATCCACTACAGGGGCTAGAACTGCCTTTATACATGTACATCATACTTTGAAATGAGTAAACCTGTCCAGCCCACGTCCCGGCCCGTCCAGCCCACGTCCCGGCCCGTCCAGGTCACGTCCTGTCTCATCTAAACCACGTTTTGTCCAGCCCAGTCCAGCCTACGCGCTGGCCTTTCCTGATCAGTCCATGTCCATTAATTTATTAATGGTCCTTGTTGTAAGAGTCACTCATACTGGCTGCTGTTCTCCATTCATTACTTTAAAAGCCTAAGCACTTTATTTTCATATACTTGGACTTCTTGACAGATTTTCTTACCCTATACCCTCCTCCTTAAATTTCAATGAAAAACGATCAAAGTTCATTAGTTTAAATGTGAGATCTCTTCCATGTGTTGTTCTGTAGACAAGCTAGCTGAGGGAGACGGGCATGTGAACAGGTTGTGGGAATTTGGGGGCTGGAGCGAGTCGCCGTCTCTGTGTCTCCTCCATACTTCCATTGAAAGGCTCATGGTCTCATTATTTCTCCATTGTTGCTACTGATTTCAACGCTGATTCTGACTCAATGTGGTGTCTCGGTGAACCACTGACAAATTCTCCATGCTTGTTCTGTATGTTAATCAGGTGGCACGATGTGGCTTCCAAGCTCGCACGTGCCAGAGGACTTTTAGCTGTAAGTAATAGCAGCCCTGAACTACCGTCTTTTGTTAAAGGCGAGTGAGGGTGAAGGTTTGACCCTGACCTGGGCTCACTGGACTCAAATTTTGAAGGTTGTAATTACCACAGGTGCAGATTGAGAAGCTTTTTACTCTTTTGGGGATAAGAACCTTGTAAACTCAGCAAACCTGTGCAGAACTGCATTCAATCTCTTGTGCTCTTCTGTCCGTTTCATAGTGTCCATAGCATTAGTTTGGTTGTCATGGGAACCTGTGTTGAGTCTTTGTTACTGTTGAATATTTTCAGTAAGCAGCAGTTTGCAGCACCACCACACAGTTCCTGTTCTCTTTGCCTTGACTCACTTAATTTGGTTTGTTTACATTTAATCTCACACACACCCAGACCTTCCACTGACACAAAACATATTGTGTATTCTTTTTTTGGAGTATTGCTGAGTGTGATATTTGAAGGAATGACGGCATTAATCCTATTTTTCTGGATTAATGCTTTCTTAGACTGACAAGTGGCTTAGAATTGATGTTTATCAAAACTGCCAGACTGAAATTCTTTAATGTCTTTTACCAAGTAAAACATTTACCAAGTTTATTTAACACTGCTCAGAAGGAACTCATAATACCACCCAGCTAACTGTCCTTCAAACAACAAATGAATTGTATAGATACCCGTTTCCTGCAAATGTATCATTGTGTGTGTGTGTGTGTGTGTGAGTGAAAGAGGAACATACTTGATTATGATATGAATTTGAAAGTGGATTTGAAAAAGCACAAAATACAAACCTACTGAAGCGCTGGATCTCAGAGAAGCAGAAGTCAATGACTCAAAATAACCCTCAAATAAAACCCTACCCCTCTTTAAAAAAACAGAACATCTCTCTCATTTTACATTTGGAATATATTTTGATAGCATGACAACACTGCGTGTCCTGGTCCAAGCAGCTGACACAGGCCTGTGGTGGCGGGTACAGGACTGGTCTATATCGAGATTTCCACGCTGGTGTGACTGTAAAAGTTTTGTTTTTTTTTTAATGGTTTTTTGATCGATAAGATTGTGGTTTTTATAGTTCAATGTTTTGTTCTTACATACAGACAAGATTATGTGTAAGTAAAAGCCATAAAGGTTTTTGGCAGAAAATTATGTGTAACCTTGTCGAAACATAATTGGCACAAGATTCTCACAAAAAAAGAAAAATGTTACCATGAACTGTATGTAAATATAACATGTGAGATGTTTGAGTCTTTGCACAGTTCTTTCATGTTGGTATCATGTGGTCTTACAGTAAACAAAAAAAGGAAAGAATGAACCCATTATAAATGCTTTACAGTTCTTTGTCTCGTTAACAATTTGCACTTATTTAAAAGAAAGTTTTCTTTGTGTTTTTCAGTGAAAGAGCTGTTTTGAAGCTCAGGCTATGAAAGCCAAAATATTGTATAATATGTATATGTATTTTTATCCATATGCATATAAATATATGTCTATGTAATTTGCCTGTCCGTATGTGTCATTTCTTGATTGTACCCTAGTTTTACTTTGATGTTCAATGCTCCATCATTTACGGTCACACAGTCACGGGCCCATTCCTCGCTTTAGTGTTTCCTCATCCATATGATAATCTCACTTGCCCTCTGTGCCCTGCGAGATGTGCACAAGGTCAACGGAATGATTGTCTTTATTGTTCCTTATGCTTAAGGTGATAACTATGATCACTTTTAGACCAAATTAAACAACTTGAAAGAAGAGCGTATAGAAAGAATGTACATGTGCACCTTTCAAGATCAGCCAAGGTCTGTCATCCTTTTGAAAACGTTTAGTTTATTAGCTGTAATTTTTCCTCCAAAAGACAGCTAGAGCCTGTTTCTTTCACCCATGTAATAGGACTCTCTGTGAATTCCATAAAAACACTTACAAACCTTTAAGGCAGGATATGTATTATGCTAACGTTCAGACATTTTTTATTAAACATGTCAGTGGTCTGATGGCTCTGTTTTCAGTTCCCTGACAGAGGAACTTTTATGGGCTGCAACGTTCAGTAGGCCTTGGTGGTAAAGATGTTCATTAACAGCAGCTTACAAGGACACAGTGCATACAAAACATGGTCTTGGTGTACTGCTGAGGTAGAACCGAAACCTGTGAGCAAGATAATCCTCTCATTATGACTCGGTGTGGGATGGCCTTACAAATCTCTTGAGCACTTATATCCTTGACCAGCTTTGGCTGTGGTCAGTCTGCTGAAACACCCAAGTCCATTTTTATGTCTGGCCACAGCAGCTGGGTGGTTCTTCTGTAAATGGTAGCCAAATGGCCACAGTATGTTTAACCACATGGTTTGGTGCACCCCTTCCTCCATGAGCAGCACTCCTCTACTGTGGTTTGCTAGGACAATCAACCCTGGGATGCCAATTAAAATGATTGGCATCTTTTCTTCGAGGGAGTGGATGGCTAGGGAGAGGGGGTGCTAAATGGGTGGCCTGGCGGGCTTGTGTGTGGGGCGGTGCGGGATAAGGGTGCGGGACTCGCGGGACGGTCACGCCTCTTAAGGCTGCTCTGCAAAGTGGTTTAGGAACCTGACGGATGGGACAAAACGTAAGACCCAGTAAGACAAATTAAGCAATGTGCCTCTCACAGATAAATAAAAAACCCTGCTTAACAAAAGGTAATGTAGATGTGCACACAAATTTCAGTGTCCTGTGTATTAAAATGCAAACATTATCCATTTAAATAGTGTGAAATACCCATAATCCATAGATTAAAGCATAGCAACACTTTACTTGAAAACTGAGGCAATAAAATTCCTGCACAACATTATGAAAGCAGCTCAGTGTGCAGAGATACAAACGGCAGCTCAGTGTGCAGAGATACAAACGGCAGCTCAGTGTGCAGAGATACAAACGGCAGCTCAGTGTGCAGAGATACA
>JAOXYF010000017.1:9113501-9126904 GCA_028565775.1 Sternarchorhynchus goeldii
GAGAGAGAGGGAGGGAGAGAGAGAGGGAGGGAGGGAGAGAGAGAGAGAGAGAGAGAGAGAGGGAGGGAGGGAGAGGGAGAGAGAGATAGAGAGGGAGAGATAGAGAGGGAGAGATAGAGAGGGAGGGAGAGCGAGAGAGACATAGAGAGAGAGAGGGAGAGAGAGAGAGAGTGACGGAGAGGGAGAGAGATGGGAAAAGAGCTGCTCCCTATTTGGTCAGGAAATAAGCTGAGGGGCAGGTGGAGCTGAGGAGCAGGTGGAGCTGAAGGGCAGGTGGAGCTGAAGGGCAGGTGGAATGGCTCATGGCAAACGGAAGTGAGGAAATGGAGCAAGAGGCCATAATGGCTGAAATACATACTGAAAGAGGCAAAACATTAGATCTGACTACACAGCAAGGAGGAGCGCATTTTTTAAAGGCCTCAGTGGAACTGTTGAGAAAAATCCCCATTAGTGTCCTTCCTTCCTCTATCCTTTGTATCCTTTCACTCCCTGGGATGCTGCTGTCTGCCCCCTGGACCACTCTGTGCCTGACCAGACTTCCTGTGACATCATCAGCGGGAGACAGGCATTCTCTGTCTGTCGCACTCTCTTCACTGTTTCCTCTGTTCCATAACCCTTATAACCTGGCAACTGACTTACTGTACCTGTAAGTATGTTCTTCTCATTATCTAAGAGTCATCAAATCACTCTCACTGTACCATGATGGGGAATAATAGAGGAATGTAATAATTTTGAACAAGGATAAAAAAAACTAAAATCAAAAGGACAAAGATGTAAAAAAAAACAAAAAACCATCTGTGTTTTGAGTAAACTGAATATTCAAATTGGTTCGTAAGTACTGTCTTGGGTCACGGTTAATGGAGAAGAGCAACAGGTTGCTGTTGACAGAGTCACAGCGCCACCTTGAGGACAACGTGAAAGACAGCCGACCATCAAGTGCACCTGCTCATAGCTTTTACAGAAAGAGAACTGAATACTGTTCAATACTGTTGCTTCTATAAAGATTAGCTTTTGCAGTTGTTATGACATATAAATGTAGATTTTTCTATTTAGGAAGAAATTACCACAAACCCACATTCCAATGTGGAATTATTTAGAAATATTTTAAACCCATTTCTTGCAGTTCCAGTAATCACTGTTTTTAAATAATTTGCATAATTATGTATACGCTTTGAAGGAAACGACTGCTTTATCCTTTGTGTTCGATCCATCTGAATATACTCTCGGACACTCGTGCCGTATATACACGTGCCGTGTTCAGAGACGAACCTTCCCTGGCGGCATCTCCCAAGCCTGCTTTCACTTTGTTTGCACGACGCGGTGAAGTCAATGAGGGGCCGTTTGCAACTGCGAGGCGGCTCTGTCAGATCGCATAGCATCTCCGCCGCCCAAGGCCCGCCGCACGCAAGCGGCTGTCGCCGCTTCCTCGTTCATGGCAGTAGAAACTCAGACGCAAGGTCCCTTATGGCGTATGTCGTATTTACTGCCTCTTCCACTTTTACATGGGTCGGCACCACCCCGCCCCCAGCCTCCTCTACCAAACTAGACCCGTGCTGATATACGTGCTCTAATACCGTCTCTGTTCATGACCCTTTGACCCCCTCCCGGTGACCTCTAGCATGCAGTCTCTCTTTAAGCCATGCTTAATCCTGTCACACTGTCATTAGTATAATGATGAGTGTAGCTTTGGGGTGTGGGTGCGTGCATGTGTGTATGTTGTCGCTGTGTCTGAGTGTCTGACATGTTAGATCTGAGTATTTGAGTGTTTTGTGTAGGCTAAACTTTGAGAACGTTGACCTATTACGTTGACCAGAAAACTAACCTATTATCATTAGACATGTTGTCAATATGTTGATAGTTTACTGTAAGGAAGATTTGGATCTGACACATTAATATACATTGCTAAAAGAATAATACATCGTAAGAACATTTTCTAGCGTATCAAAATAAACAGGTCTACGGTATGTTTCATGATCATTAAAGTAAGGTTATTTGTAACATTAGCTAGCAAATAAATACCCTGTAACTCGAGTGTAACAATTATTATACATGTCGTCTTATATTCACTTCTGAGTTTGGTTTTGAAATGTTTCGTTGGTCTACATACTGGTGGTATTGGTTCAAACATAAGATAACTTAACAATATGAAAGAGATATAGTCTGCGTCATAGTTAGAGTACGCAGATTTAACGGTTCATACAGCCTTTACTCCAGACGCTTACACAGTTTTGGACGACTCTTACAGGTAATCGTGCATAAGGATATCTGTTGCTTTGACTTCCCGGACCGTATGCTGCCCGTCAGTTTAAGCACAATCGACCTGTTGCATCGCTGCAGACGCGACGTGCTGGCAATCGGAGGGGCTTAAGATTGTATTTTTATTTTCGCCTCTTAAAAACTCATCACCGAGGTCCGGACCTCGCTTACCTCATAGCTTGCTACAGGTGTGGTAACAACATTGTTATTGTATTTTTTAGCATCTAATTTTAGGATATTAAAGAGTTATTATAAGTGTGCAAATCATATGCAAATCAGATCAGCCAAAAGGTAGACGTATTTCTAGATTGTCACCATTGTAATTTAGTTACAGGTCTGTTAGGAGCCTAAACTCCTCCTAAAATGTCTGTGTTCTGAGACAGAATCATAGTATTTTTTTAGAACGCATTTTCTTTTTTACGAAAACAAATAATTACAAAAGTATTTGTACAAAATAAATAGTCGTAACCCACCGTGTGTGCTTTGGCTTCAGCTCCGCTCCTACCTCGCATGTCTAAAAGATAAGGTTATGGTTATTAATGCTTTTAATTTGGTTATTAACTTGACCCTGAACACTGTCATTCCATGCCACTTCGGTGTACTTATGCACAGCTATCACCAGTCAGCTGTGGTGGTTCTAGAACCATGAGCAACTGCCCTCTGGGCAAAACAATCCATAAACAATCTGTAAACAATTTGTAAACAATCTGTAAACAAGCAGATGCTGAGGCCTATGAGGTTTTACTGAACACTAAAAATCAATGAGCCAAGGAAGAAATCAGCTGCTGTAGCTCACGTGTGTCAAATACGGAAACGCACTAATGAAAAGAACTGTAGATTAATCCTTGATTTTAGAATGTGTAATCACCATATACATGAAATGTAAAATACATTTGTACCTAATTGAATGTTAAGCAGAATCTAAATGTACAATTCAAATATATAACTTAAATGCCATTTCAGTGTATTTGCACTTAATTAATTAGACTTTTGAAGACTGTGAACTTTAATTCCAGTGTTTAAATTAAATCCATCTTCCATTGTACATCAATACATTTACCTGCCACATTGATACTTTGGCAAATTCATGTGTATTAGCTTATATAAATTATATATAGTAATAGTAATAAAAGTTACGCATATTTACATTTAAATAAAGGTTATATATATATATTTATATGTTTATATTTATCTTAGGTTTACATTTACCTTACCAACAAAATTACCTCTACCAAAATTACCTCTACACCTACACACCACTATCAGTTGCACAGTATTTGTCACCCAGGTGTCAGAAGTACATTTAAATCAATCTTTCTCAGAGGAAAGCGTAGAATTTCATTAGTCCTCTGCTCTGCAGTGAAAAAATGCAACAAGAACTTCTAAATTACAGGCTATTCTGCCGTTGTGCTGAAGTATTAGGTCACTTTATGCTTTGCAGTGTTATTTACAGCCACAGGGAGCAATAAACAGTAGTAGCTATAAGAAATAGCTATTTCTTGCATCAAGTGTTGATGTCTATATTAGAATTATTATAATATAATATTATTATAATATAATATAATATTAGAATTAGGAAAATACATAAATCATATAAAAAAGACTTTACCATTACACTAGAGAGGATACAATATTTAAGTTCATATATACAGAATTGTATATATATAGCTGGGAATACAACTATTCAGTCATCGTATTCTTCACTGTTTAACACAGAGGGTCTTGGAGAGTGTAGTGCAATTCAAATGCCCCTATTAGACTGTGACAGCTAATTTGGTTACTGGCACATGACAGAGAAACAATATTACGGAAATTCATTAATATACATAGTGTGATTATTTTTCTCCTTTTAACCCCTGTTCAATTTCTAATATATTTTCAAGTATTCTCTTTTACAACATTTGATAACATGGAATTATATTAAAAACTGTATATTGAAAGACAAAGCAAGTGTAAGATAGAGAGCACATCTGACTCTGGGTGGAGTAAGTGCACATTCTTTACAGGGGTACTGTTCACACCAGTTACAAGGAAGTCATTATAAATGTAGGAGGAAACCCTCACCTGCATTTTGTTCTATATTTGACCATGTTGCTGATAGAGTCCCATGTAATTCATTTCCATCTACTGTAGACCTTAATGATCCACACTTACATAACCTTTATAACATACGTTGCACATCAGGTGATATGCACTCAGTGAAAAGATCGTTCTGAGGAAAAAACAGATCATTTGTACTTTGCTGTTTTTGTCTTCTGAGGAGAGTTATGCAGTCAGTCAAACTTCTCATCGTCTGCCTTGAGTAACAGCCTTTAAACTAGACAGCCCACACTCAAAATTGGAAAGAATGGGCAAAGACAAGGATCTTGTTGAGAGAGACATCTTTGAGCAGTGCTACACAGATCCATGCCCTCAACAACCAGGAAGCTTTAAAGCGCTCAGAATACACAGAGAATGTATTTTTTTGATTAAGTGTTCCATGCACCATGTACAAAACTGAACTGAAAGAATATGGGAAGTTTTGCAAGGTGCATATTCTTGTTCTTGAATGTGAGAAAGTTCCTTATGCATGAATGAAAAGAGTGATGACTATTGGTGTTACCTACAGGGATTACCTACTGGTGTTACCCCTGGTATTACCTACTGGAGTTACCTACTGATGTTACCCCTGGTGTTACCGCTGGTGTTACTTACTGGTGTTACCAGTATCTGAGTATTTCTACTTGTACTTCTCAAATATGAAACAGTAGAGAAAGAAACCTTGTGGCTATATACACAAAGTTCACTAAATTGCTATTTTAGGTATAATGTGTTACACCACTGATACCAAAAGGAAAAAATACAGCTTGGGGGAGCCTGTCTCCTGCAACCCCTTACATTATGATGTCATCTCCAGTAATGGATACTGTTACTCTGTTGGCTAAGCAAGAAAACCTACTTGGAGGGAAATTGCCATATTCCCTGTCCCTGGTGAACACCACTGTTGTTGGACTTACATCTTCCAAGGCCATATCATGCCAAATTTCTTCACATTTTGTTTTGGTTACACTATTATGGGGTGGTGATTAGATCCACATGAAGTTCACCAATATTTCTGATCAGCCTGTTACACTGAGAAGGAATAATAAGTTGGTTAATGTGTCATCATGTTTGGTTGTGAAGGATGTTGATTTTTTTATGGTGTGAGCCAAGCTGAAGTGGCTTCATTGAGCCAACAGCCTTTACCAACTAGTCCAGACCTTGAGCGTAGTTTGCAAGATGTTGAACTTGGTTACCTTTACATTTACTCCTGCTCCACTGACTTTGTAGGTAAGGAGACTTGTTCAGCAATATGACATTCTTTTCCAAACACTGTTTAGACAGTGGAGAAGCTAAGGGATTTGTTTACAGCATCAGAATGAACAGTCATTTACCATGCCATAATGACAAATAACTTCTAGCTGGGGCCATTGGTAAGTCACTTTCAATCAAGTTCTCTACTACTTCACTCAGTGCATGCACATATATAGAAAACCATAAAATAGGACAAATAGCTCCACAACAATAGACACCATCCTCACTACCATAAGAAGAAAAATCCCTGCATTACCAACTGCAGTAGCACACTGCCAAGATTGCCAACAGTGGAAGAGAGCAGACTACCTTGTCTTAGCCAGTACGTCCCTTAAAACTGGATTATACAAATGGTTACAGTTAAAACCAGCCAATATAGTTTCTGCATGTGTAACAACGTACAGGACATACTGGAGTAGCAATCAAATAAATAATCTAATAATAAATAATCAAACAGCAAAAAAATAAATAATCAAGTAGCAATCAAATAAAGTAAGACAAAGAAAAAAAGGTCATAAAGCGTATAATTTACTGTGTCGAAGGCTGACAAAAGATCCAGAAGAATTTGGCTTCTCGGTCACTTCTATGAGGGCAGTTTCTGAGGAATGTGCTGGTTTGAAGCCGGACTGGTTGAGTTGTTGGTTGGTTTTGCGTATGAAAGAGAGACAATTGATTAATAGACTGTTCATTCAAGAACTCTGAGAAGAAATACAGGAGTTATGCCAGTCTATAATTGCATATTTTAACGCGGTCAAGAGGGGCCTTCTTTAGAATTGGTACCACCTTGGCAGTCAAATAGATGTTTATGATGGTAGCAATGAATGGAAGCTGATCTCTCAAAACTGACAGGAACAGAGTATAAGGAATTGGAGCTAATGGTCAGGTAGTCACATTGCTTGGATACCAGGAGCTGAAAGAACTTATTCATGGAAAGAAGAGAAAATCAAGCCAGAAAGATACATGTAAAGGACTGAATACTGGTGGAAGGAGTGGGAACAGAGAACAAAAGGAGTGATGGATTCTTACAGCTTTCTCCATAAAGAAGGTTATGAAATTAAGGTTAAGAAAAGAAAGAAATGGTGGAGAATATTAAAGAGCTTGCATGGATCAGATGCTGATGATTCTATTTTTCCTTTGTAGTCGCATGATTTTGCAGGTATTACTTTCAGTAGGAGGTAGGAACTTGGAAAGAAGAGATTGGCATGAGTGGAGGTCTGAATGTAAATGAAATTTCGTCCACCATCTCTCTGCAGTTCTTAGTTCTGTCCAGTTGTGGTGCAGTATACCTGTAAGGCAGGGGCCAGGCAGGTCTGGAGGAGACAGGGCACAGAAGGTTAATTGATGAGGAGAGTGTAGAGAGGAAAGTATTAGTAGCTGTATCTAGGGAACGAGAAGAATAAGAGTCAGGGTGAAGAAGGTAGACAAGATAGTGGATGCAAGGAAAGATGGAGTGATGGAGCACGGGTTGAAGGAGGATGAACAAGTGGAGAGGTGTGAATAGGGAGAGTAAGGAGAGAGACAAGGATAGAAAGTGATGATCTGAGAGGTGGAGGGGGTGGCAGCAAAGTCTAGTGCTGGGGTGGGATGTCCTGAATGTCAGGTTGAGAACATTGCCTGCTCTTTGAGTCAGAGTAGACTGGTCAAGGGTGAAGTCACAACAGAAGGAGGTTGGATACTACAGTTTGTCTGACAGATGGCAGAAGTCACCAAGGAGAATGAGTGGGATTCCATTGATGGGGAATTGACTTAGGAGAGTGTAAAGCTCAATGATGAAGTTACTTACTGAACATGGAGCGTGTTAGATGATTATGTGAAGTTTAGTGGTGAGACTATTAACATCATGAAAATATTAACTGCATGAAGCTGAAAGGAAGAAATAGAAAGAGCAGAGAAGGAAAGTGGGGTGAAACACCACTCCACTCTGAAAACAACAGCAAACCTGTGACACCAGCCCTGCCAGAGACTATGGAGAATGGGTAGATATCAAGGCACCATGGAGAATGGGTAGATATCAAGGCAGAGATCAGGGCAGCTAGAATCACTTAGGTTACAGGGATGAGCTGGTTCTCTGCTAGAATGAGGAACTGAATGAGTGGAGTGATGCTAAGATGAAGTCAGCCTTCCTGACTGCAGACGGGTAAATCCAGAGCCCACCTGCAACCATGGTCTATGACTGTGATGAGCTTTGGAGGTAGACAAGGTTACTGCAACCATGGTCTATGACTGTGATGAGCACTGGGGGTAGATGAGGCCTGTGAGATCTGTGGAATAGGCAGACAGGAATTGAGGAACACATTTCAAACTGGAAAGATGCTGTATGTTTCCTGAAGATAAAGATAAAATGTAGATAAAAGAAACTTAGATGAGTTTGAGAGGTGTAGGTGATGAACTGTGGCAGAAAGAAACTGTTACAGACATGTGAATCTAATTTATCACTCCAGTAAGCCTTTGGCCCAAACTCACACCTGGATCCAATTTAAAACCTCACTTGCAGTGAGTAATTATAGATAACATCTTACAAGGAACTAGGTCCAGACAAAAAGCCTTCAAAGTCCAAGAGGTAAATCTAAAGCTAGAAGTGTCTTAATTTATTAGTCCAGTAGTAGGTACAGACAAGAAGACTTGAATGTACTAGAATGAAAGGAAAAGTAATTAAACTCTGAGCCTACCTTATCCAAGCAGTGGATTGTCCAGGAGAGAAAACACTAAGCACACAGTTCTGAGGATAGGTAGGACTTTCAGAGTTGATCAAAGTACATTATCTACTGTCAAACAAAACAGAGATGCACGAAAGTATTTTAAAGAAGATATTCTTTAGTTGTGTAGTTGATGGAAGTGGTTTTGCCATGTACAGAAGTTTCCTTGATTGATGAGTGTTGCAATTAGACTTTTAGACTTTCATAGGGTCTTTTGTGTGAGAAGGAGACAGATCTCATTCTGTTTTTGCCACTCTCATTTTGTGTATGTACCAGGTACAGTAATTCTTATTATGCTAAAGTACAGTGTATTGTTCATTTGTTTTAGGTTTGTGGCATTCAAATCATGAATTGGCTTCCATTTCATTGAAGAAATAGTCTAAATACTAGCAATCGAAGTGATAGGGGAAAAAACAGCCACAACTTGCAAATGAATACATGAATGTGCATGTGCTTTTTAAATCAAAAGTTTGTTATTATATTATTTTACAGAATATTCATAGAAATCACATGGCCTGCACATTGGTTATACATGAACTAAAGGTTTGAATAAATCCTAGGCTTACTCAAGGGCTTTGTGGATGAGGAAGCTGAGTAGTTAAGGCAAGGGGTTTGAATTCTACCTTTGTTTGAAGAGGTTAATGAAAAGCTGCAATAAGCACTTATAAAAGGTGTGTCCTGGCTTGTCTCAACAATACCAATCACAGTTTTATAAATCAGTAGCCCTCTCATGTCAAGGCCCAACTGGAGTAATAGAGTAACTATGGGAGACAGAAACTGAAAAGAAATGTATTCAATTACAAGAATTGTATGAAATGTACAAGTTTGCCTTTCATATTTGCAGACAGTGAGAAGGTTGTCCCAGTACGTTTAAAGCCTGCAATCCTTGGCTCAAGAGCACATTCCTATTCCTGCCATCAGTTCTACATATTCAATTTAAGCACCAGACCAAGGCATCAGGTAGGACACAAACCACCCATGATGTGTTCATTACATAATGGAGTAGAAGTCCAAAGCTTTAACACCACCTATGGAAATACGCTTTAGATACGCTTTAGATATGCTTTAGATACGCTTTAGATATGCTTTAGCATACATTTGCTTGAGCATATTCTAACTGTAAAAGAAACTATCAAGATATGATTGAAGTTGTAGACTTTAAGCTTTATTTCAAGGGGTAATGAGCATGGTGTTTCTAGTGTTAACAACATTTTGCATTAACTGTTTACAAATTCAAGCTAGTTTTTACACAGCTCCACCTACTGATGGACACAACTGTAGATTAAACTTCAGGATGTTGAAATCTCTTTGTTAAGGATAGTACTTGAGCCCACACATACATAGTGTATATGGATAAATATAATAAATCTGTTGTACTAACCCTGTTATAAACCTCCTTCCCCAGTGTGTGTCCTATCACACTTAAAGAAGTACTTCAGTTATTTATCTGAAAGTTGTATCTCCCATTAAATTAAAGAGAATCAAGAGAACTGGATAACAAACCTCACCTTCTTGGAAACGTCTTTTCAGTGAATCATTTTACAAAAGCATGTAGGCTGTTCACATTTGGGAAGTGCCATGTTAGTTTCAGTTCTTGTTTCCATTTATATTTTTACTGTGTGTCTGTGAACAGAACAGAGTTCGATAGTCTTTCTCAAAGTTGTCTTGGATTGTTACAAAGATGTGGAGCCCAGTACCAGATTTAAGAATAATAGGTAAGATGCATCAAATTGTTTTTCTAAATGTACATTAGGACTTGTGTGTGGAGTAGGTTCCCCTGGAAACTCTTCAGACACCCATATCATTTTAAAGTGTAACACAGCAATATACAGGTTGTATGTTTGGTCATAAACAGCATATGCATTTATAATGGTTACAAAATGTGTTACATGACATTATAATGGTTACAAAATGTGTTACATGACATTCCGTTGCTACAGTGATAAACATATGCTGCATTACAACAAAATTACTCTTATAAAGGGGTTATGAATGGTTATTTAAGATAAGCTTATTTAACACTGTAAAGGTATTTAATAAGCAGTTATAATACATGAATATAAAAGGCAACACTGACCTGTGCAGCTCCAGTATTACTTTACAATTTACAGGACTTGCTTGTAAATCGTCATTAAAAGGGCAATGGGGACCTTGTGAACTGCAGAATGTGTAGATCTACATTTGTTAATTTAGGCCAAATGATCATTTCTGATTAATAAGACATCCTTAGATACCATTTCTGACCAGTAAGACACCATAAGATACCATTTCTGACCAATAAGACATCCTTAGATACCATTTCTGACCAATAAAACCTCCTACTGGTGGTACGTAGTAAAGTGATAAAGATGATGGGTGTACAGTGCTGAGTGATGGAGGAGAAATAAGCTAAGCAGGATTTAACAGTATATGTGGCTTTTGTTTTGGCAGAAAAATAAAAAACTAGTTGTTTTTTTGTATTAATGTATTATACTTGACTTTCAGGTGTTTATTACCTAGAAATGAATAATAATTAATGATCTATTTTAAACCATTGATAAATAGTCTTATTGTGTTATTTTTCATTTCAGTTACAGATATAAACACAGTGATTTTAATGTTATGTCAAACTAAGACTGTCACTTATGTTGAGTATCATTTAGAATACAACAGTTGAGTTAGCTACTCCTTTAATATTATCCAGATTTTTTTTCTGATGTTGTTTTGAAAGAAAATTAGTTTTATGTTTGAGTATTGTTTTTAGCATCCAGCTGTTAAAATGTAGTATTTACTCTTGTAAAGGCACTAGCATACATACTTTAGTACAGTAAGTATAATTACTGATATCAAAACATCAAACAAAAATATGAGAAACAACATGACAGTGCTGTGATTTTTTTCTTGTGAGCTTAACCTTAACCTTTAACCTTTAACCTCTCCCCCAAGACTCTGAGGATGAGAGCATCCTATCTTCAGAGGATGAACAAGACATTCAGGTGCTTTAACGTGTTATTACTATGAACTTGGATTTAATAGTATTAACAAACTAAGTATTAACTAACTAAGTTGATTACTAATGTTTACTAAACTACAACATGTTAATGTGTTATCAGCAGCTGGGTGTTTAGTGGTATTGTACCTGTTTTGCAGCGTGAGATTCTGGAGAAAGAGAGGGATGAGGCACATGAAAAACTGTCTAAAATGGAGGAAGGTGGGCTGAACGGACTCCACCAAATCTGTTGTTTTGAAGTGCTATACTTAGTCTTGCTTTGTCAGTCTTGGGTAACTTGTATGTGCTGTACCTGGTTTTGTACTGATTCCAATAGCATCCTCTCAGCTGCTGAAGGAGATAGACATGCTGGAGGTGCAGTTCCAGATTGAACGTTCTTGCAGAGAAAGTGCTGAAGCCCTTGCTCTAAAGGTGAGCCAACAAAGGAAGCCACATATATCCGGCTTCTCCTACAGAGAGTACAGCTTTTCTACATTGTACATTACAGTATATACAAGCACCGTAGAGGAAGTATCTCTGGATCACCATTGTATTTCCTGCACATGGTTGCTGTGCAACTGTATCAGTAACAGCAAAGCTTGTTGCATCACATTCTGGTCTTGACCTCTGAGTCCTGCAAACCCAAAAGCTGTGCTTTAACGGCTGGCTGTAGGCAGGACTGTAGGCAGGACTGTAGGCAGGACTGTTGAAAACTGTTCATCTTGTTCCCCTCATCACAGCATATAATCTTTGAACTCACAGGTGACAAAAGAAAACAAGGTTTTAAAGAGAAGAAGCCAGGCTCTTTTGCCCCTCATTCCTGAGCTGCCTGAAAACCTGCCTGACTTAAACTTTGACCTGGAAAATGAATGTAGCTCTGATCTTAGCACTTCTGTTGAGACAGAGGAGGAACCAGCCCTCAAAAGTCATGTCCAGATCAGAGGTAATCTTCCATGCTTAGCACTGCCTTCGTCAGAATAGTTAAACACAAATATTTAAGCATCTTTTACCAAATAATAATAACATTTGCTTTTATGACTCCAACACATTTATGAGTAAAATTGTCAGCAGTGCAACATTATGTATCCATATTTTGCCATTGTCAGAGCTTCAGTCATCTGTCGATCAACTTTTGGGGGAGAAAATGCAACTCTGTGAACAGATAGAAGTGTTAAAGAAAGAAAAAGAAGAACTGAGAAATCAGGTAAATAGCATTAAAAGAGAAAAAACATAAAAACTGAGTACTTTTACAGTTAATGAGTTATTACAACAGGAATGAGTCTGAGGAACTGAAATGATGTGTAGTGTGTTTATGTATATGATTTCTGTCACTATGAACAGCTTGCAATGGAAGTTGAAGAGAAGGAGGTCATTTTGAGGAAGTTAAGTAAGCAGAGTCGAACAGTGAACAAAATGAAACGAGGTCAGTGTCACTCACATGTGACTGTGTTAATAAAATAAAACATACAAATAAAAAATCTTTTCTGATGTACTTTCTCTCTCTCTCTCTCTCTCTCTCTCTCTCTCTCTCTCACACACACACACACACTCTTTCTCTCTCTTTTTCTCACTCGCTCATGTGAATGTGTGAGAGTAGTATCCCAGCTTGTTACTGAAGAGTTTTCAGAGATGTCACAGAAGCTGGAAATGGAGCAAGATCTTAGACATCACGCTGAGCTGTTTGCACACAAGGTACTGCCTGTCTCACCCTATCGGCTACCTGCCCTGATTATATCAGATGGATATTACGACGGCAATATTTTTCATGTATTTTGTGTTTTATAAACTGTATTGTATTTTATAAACAGTATTGTAGATTCTCTTTTAATGTGAAATTGTTTCCTCGTAGAAGTGCAGTGGTCTACTTGTTATAGATCTCAGGCAAGGCAGACAGGTGGAAACTGCGCAGAGCGTTTGTGTGACTGCTCAATGGATGTACATTAGGGAATAGGAAGCATGGTGCCTCTCATTCAGCTCAATGTGTGTAGACAAGGGGCAAACTGTTTGTGGTGGTCTCACCCATTTCCTATTGAGATTGTGAAGCTCAACTGGTCAAATAAACACAAAACAAAGAGGACACTGGGTTGCACACACACACGTATATATATATATATATATATATATATATATATATATATAGACACAGAGAC
>JAOXYF010000017.1:9134658-9153749 GCA_028565775.1 Sternarchorhynchus goeldii
TCTCTCTCACTCTAATTTTCCCTTTTTTGTGCACCGACCCACACACTCACACACACACACACACACACACACACACACTCTTATGTGTTCTCAAAACACCAGTCCTTAATATCGCAGTTTAACAATGAGTATCCAATGGTTGGCAGTAATGTCTCTAAAACACATACCAGCAGTCAGTGGGAGATTACACATTTTTTTATCAGGTCTTGGAGATAGCTGTCTGTATTTGGCGTAAAACATGGCTTTGCCCTCAAAAGCAGCCAGTATTTGGCAAGGGAAATTGCATTCTCCAATGGAAAATGTTGACAACTGCAAAACATATTTTGCAAGTTAGATATCATAACAAACTAGCTTGGAAAACCAAGAAATGGCATTGTCTAAATCTCTTGAGAGAAAGATAAACTCCAGAAAGATCAACTCTGAGAATTGCAGTGTGGTATATAGATGAACCTGTTAAAACCTCATTCCCTGGACGTATTTGGCCCTTGGGCTGCCATTTGATGATCCCTGCTCTAGGTATAGGGTTGTCTCAGGGATTAGGCCTACATGATAGTAGGGTGAAGCCTACATGGATGTGTTCTAGGGAAGCACCACTTGCACCACTCTTGTCTCGTTTTATCCATTTACTGTTGGTTCGCAATCTTTCAAGACTGACTACATCTGTGCCATGATGCCAAACACCTGGGTAATAACAGAGTGGAAATGTTGACTGAGAATCCAATAGCCATGTTGTAGTGTATTTGGGTGGATGCTCTATTCAATGCTCAATCTGTGTTTTCTTCTCATTCAGATGATGTGGTGTCAAACTATTTTACTAAAGGGAAGAGGGGTAAACGCTCGGGAATCCTCCTCGTCTTCTCCTTTCTAAAGGAGGCCATTTTGCCAAGCCGACAGAAAATGTATTGAAGCACTAGGGGAAGAGGTGGAGGCCTGGTGGAGGGTGAGAGATGGATTGTAGTGCTGCGTGCAGCTGCCCCCATGGGAGGTGGAGGGTAGGGGGATGTTTGGGTGCTGCCACAAAGATGAAGGGACTGAAGAGGTGGTCATGGTGGAAGTCTACGTGCTGTCGGATGTACCCAACCACGGACTCTTCACTGGAACGTACGTGTCTGTCTCCATGTTTGCTCATCTGACTGTTAATCTGCAGTGAGTGCAGCCAACTTCCATGAGGGCCCCTCAGCCTTGGAGTGTTGGAGGCTCTGGTTTTCCTCACAGGGGTTAAGTCTGTCCCGGACTTAAATTAAACCATTTAGTCTAGACTTACGCTGGGTTTAATCTGTGTCTGAAAACCTGGCCCCAAAAAGCAGGACAAAGGCTTGAATAATAGACATTTGATGTGCATGTGTTTAGTTGGGTTATTGATGGTATGGGCTTCTCTGCAAATATTTAATGACAACACTACTGTATGTAGCAGATGCTGATGATTCTAATGTAATTGTATTATGTTATACACACATTCTGTGTTTGTGGCTGACAGTGAATGAATGAATGAATGTTTGGGATTTTGTGAGCATTTTAACTGTCATAACTTTTTTTAGTTTGTGTACTATAAAGAACAAACATGTTTGATTTAAACATGGGTATGAGAACCTGTAGGATTCATACAACATCTCAGTAAACAGCCTAGTTTACAACGGGGACTAGACACTCATGCTTGGAGATGCTTGATCTATGTGGGCACAGATGTAAGAAGAGCTGAGACTTCATAATGGTCTACGTAACATGGGAGCAACCAGAGTGTGCTGCTCTACCCTTTTTTATCAAAACAAAATAGACCAGCTCTGTCTTCAGCATTTTTTCATACATGCAGTTAAATGTGGTAAATTTCTAATAAAACGACAGTTAAATTATTAGTTACTTCTTTTTGATGTTACATTATATTCGACTGGTTGAATATGTCTATATCTGTCAGATATCCAACAGTTTTTCATTCTGAAGTTGTACCCTCTCCTACCTGTCTGATTGGTTGAAGTTTGCCTTTTTTATGTTGGTAGTGTGAGGATGAGAGGTCAGTGCGGTCTCACACTATAACACATGTACACTCACTTCAGCAGACTCTCACCTAGGGATTATGCCATGGGGGTGGTAATGTACCCTCGGTGGCTGAACACAAATCAGAACAGGAAGTCTCTTATAGAAGCTAGGGGCATTGTTTAACTAGCAGCAGCTGATCTCTGATCAGTGTTATTCAGCAAGTTTTCCCTAACAGTGAGAGTTGAACTGGGAATGGGGCTGATGGCTGTCCACTGCCTTGCGTCTCTGTGGACACATCCCTGACAGCTCACTGTGCACAAAAGCCATACTCTGAAACTAACACCCCAACAGAGGGCAAAATGTTTGGTTTGTTTTTTTTAAATTTATTTTCTTTTTTGATCTGTGGAGAGGACATGTTCAGTAGTGCACTCAGTGGACAGGATTACATTTCTTTGTTAGTTTTTTTTTAGTTCACATTTCAGTTTTACAGTATGATGAAAGTTTCAAAGGTCAAACGAACAAATTTTCTTTCTCTCAGTAAAAAAAAAATTCTATTTACTAATTTTGGCTAAGCATGAGATGTAAAGATTTTTTTTAGGCTTGGATCCAGGGCTAACACTTCATCACAGTAACTCAAAAGTACGATTAATACTAAAACGACACAGATACAGTCTGTCAATGTTCATTATTAAAAAAAATATATAAGTGTATATAACTGTGTTGAATTGTTAATTGGCTCCATTCAGAAATTTAATAATTACTGAAAGTGAGTGATATAAAAACTTTTCAGGACTTAAATGTTTTCATCTCAGGATCCAGTCTAAATAGCTAAAAGAACTGCTCTAAGGGCTGTTTGTTGTACACATGTCTAATTCGTGGGCTCTCAGCTCAGTCTTTGGGAATCCCCAGCCAGTCCATATATTTATTGTCTTCCAGCTCCAAACACAATTTATATCCAGACAGTCAAGAGCTCTGCATGTGACTAGACCTTAATGACCAGGGTCTGGTGTATTCCTGTGTTCAGGAGTTGGGACGGAACAAAAAAAAATCTGGACTGGCTGGGCTTTGCCCAAGGCCTGGTTTGCTGATCTAGCAGTCAGAACAGTGTTCAGTAATGCCCTGGCTCCAGCTCCTCAGCCAGGTGCATAGCCACCTCAGACCATGGTGAGGTACCCACTCCTGGGACTCGGTTTCGGTGAGGAAGGTCCAGCACACTGCTGCACTGGAAACGCAATGGAGAAGCAATGCGTGAGGGGAACGCTGATGGAAACAGACCCCTCTGAACGACATCTAGTGGCAGGTCAGGCGTCGGGTGTGAAACGCAGTCCCACGACGCGGTGTAGTGGAAGCGGCCGTCCTCAGACCGATGAAGCCTGACGCTCTGACGCAGATCTGGTTCGGCCGCTTCCTTCTCTGGATGGATGCTTATCCGCACCTGCGGTGGTCTGCTGATGCTAGCAGGAGAAGGTCTGGACGGGTTGGGCGAGACGTTCCATGCTGGTCTTGGTGCATCCGAGTGGCGTTTTTTTGTTTTGGTACTTTTTTGGGCAGGTTTAGAGGACAGGCACTGAGCATGGTGTAATGGCCAGGAGGCTCTCGGAGGGACCTGGACAAAGGGAAGGCCCTTCCTCTCAGCCCATTCGGACAACTTCTCCTCAATAAGGGTCTCTTTGACAACCTGGAACCACCATGGAAATGTGAGGTTAAGTGATTCTACTGGAACCACCACGGAAATGTGAGGTTAAGTGATTCTACTGCACAACAGATTATAACCTAGTCAAATAGTGACCATGATGTTAACACGATAAAACTTGTTTGTTGCACATAAAGTGTAAATTATGAAAATTACCTTTTCCTCAACCTTTGCTCTCCTATGCATCATGTTCAGAGTGTGTCGGAGGTTCTGTAATGCTCTACATCTCCCCTCCTCCTCCTCCTTATCTCTATGCCACATGGCATTTTTCAGAAACCTGTAATGCCCACAGCCCTTTACTATAGTCTTACATTATGAAATATAATTGGTAGAAGAAAAAAAACCAGTGAAGTTTTACTGCCTAGTGGCTGGAAAATAAACCATTTACTTAATTGGAGAATGAGTGCTGCAGCTCGTATTATGGGGCTATGTTTTCTATAATATACATCGCTTTCTTTCTGATACGGGGATATGAACCAGGTTACGAATGTTGCTGATACAGCAGCGTGTGTTCCCAACAGACCACGCACTGCTCTGCTTACGTTAACCTGGCTCAGGCCCACCAGGTCTTCCTGTATGCACCTGACACCCCGCAAGCCGTCCTGACGTGGAAGCACCTACGGCATGACCCCCTCGTGCAGAATCGGCCCACGTGTTGGGACTCGTAAGCAAGCAAGTCAAAAATTAACTGAACTTTCGACTTCTCTAAACTTCTGTTAAACTGCAGGCCTCCGTGGTGTGACTCCAACTTATATCTTGAGTATAGTGCGTCATGGCTATATAACTAAACCCTTGTTCAAACTAGTGCTGGCGAGAGAAGGACTGCTCTCAAGGTTTTCTTCTTTATGTAATCATTTGTCCTTGCCACCATGGCCTTTGGTTTGCTTCAAGGAGCGTGGGCCAAGAACCTTTGTGAAGTAGCTTTGTGTTAATATTGTGCTATACAGATACAGCTGAATACTGAAGAAAAAGAAAGCATGTGTGTGTATATATATATATATATATATAAAAACTGTCAAGCATTTTTAAAGAGGTTTACCTGGCAATTACCCTATGACCCCAGAGACAAGCAAGGTCAAGGGGGGTGTGGCCTCTGCTGTCATATGCGTGTGTGTTGGCTCCGACTTTAATCAGGGTTTGAGCACACTTCTTCATCCCCTCGGCAGCAGCCATATGTAGAGGTGTTAGTCCTTCATCTGTGGATCTGAAGTTACAATGCACATAACCTTTAATCCTGTATGTAATAAAAAAAAATAAGAACCCTGTTGTCATCTGCTATTTATTAAATTACACTATACAAATAAAACATGATGTATTTTCTATGGTGTAATTTGTTTTCAAGGACTTGTATATAAGACTTTGTGTTCCTTTGTAAACATTCAAGCTGGCCTAACAACAGTGGATTCAAGGCCACGTTACAGGTGATTCAACAACCACTTTTTAGCTGGAAAGTTAGCTGTACACGTTGGGTTCGGCTCCGTGCTCCAGCAGATACTTAAGGCAGACGAAGGAATGGGGTCTGCTTTGGGGAGTGAGCACCATGTGTAAGGGTCTCCGCCCACGCGGGCAAGCAGCGTTCACGTCCACGTAGCGAGACTCCACGACAAACTTTACGCAGTCAAGCCGACCGTGCTGAGCGGCCACGTGTAGTACTGTCAGACCCTGATACGCACAAACACATGCAAACAAACAAATTCCCCCCAAATCGTTAAGTTGAGCGGAAAAGATTTGACACTCGAAAACATGCATTTAACCTGAAAGACTGCAGACAAACCACAGCAATTACTTTAGCCATTTATATAAGAACCTTTAGGCAATTATTCAGATGACACATGAATAAATTAGATTAATCCACCCGTATCCGTACCTGTTTATTCCGCTGTGTCGGCGACAGCGCTCTCTTCAGACTCAATGACAGCCATTCCTGGTCCCCCGACACCGCGGCTTGAAACATATCGCTGGCTGGGGGCGCTTTGAGCACCAGTCGAATTACCCCAGGCGAACTACAAAGAGTCACCTTGCTTAACAAGACAGCTAGTTAGCTGCTTATATAGGCCTATCGCCACAGTGCGTTAAGGATATTATTATATTATAAATTGTGTGAACGAATACAAGACGATAAAACACTGTATGTAGCTGGATGCCGTATATTCATTAAAAAACTTACCCCACGCCTGCCATGACTCGTGGGACAGCCTTGTTTGTTGATGGATTCAGCAAATCTGTTACCATAGCGATTCTTAAGCATCATCACGCCTGAGCGCCGTCATTCAAAACGCGTACCTACCCAAAGTAAGGCGTCATTATTAGACGGACCTCACTGAGTTTACTTGTAACTCACATACTCATATTTAACGTAATTCGCCAAATGCGGCGCGGTCAACACTGAAACTACGTTGCTGTCGGTGTTTAATACACCATTTAAAAAACATCACATGTCCGTTACATTGCAGGAGAAAGTAGGCCTATAAATAACGACGAGTGAACCAACAGAAATGCTTTAGCATTACTTGGAATAAAATCAGTATATATCAACGGCAGATAAGTAAGTTTAAACCTTGTTCTTTCCTGTGAATTTCCGTTTTTGTTTATACGAGGTTTTACAACAGTGCCGGTGTAACGTACCGTGTGAGAGAATACATCAGATTCTACTGAACTAAACAAATAATAAGAATGTTGTGGACCACATTAACTCGTCCTGTAATGACAGAAATACGTTGCTCTTGTCGCTTTTCCAAAACACATGATGGAGGAACACTTGATTTTTGAATGTGTTATTGACTGTTAAGGATTATAGTGCAGCCAAATGCACTGTCAAGACATGAAGGCAAAAGTTAATGGTTATAATTAAAGTAGGCGTTTTCCATGCGCTCCAAGACTACGTTAAAAACGCATCTAATGTTTCAGGATTATAATTATTAATCAATAACTCGTGAATCTGCAGATGGCGCTGCAGGAACCCTGCAGGACCACAAACCTAACCCTTCTCCACTACAAGGATTTCGCATTTACTTTAGCCTATTGACTAACTCTAACTCTAGCTTTCTTTTATATGATCTCTTATAGTTTTTAAAAAATATTTAATGAGTTCTAATATTGTGGTCATGTTGATTACAGTTGACAGCCTACCAAATTTACCAAAACAAAGTTCTTTGTTGTCGTTTATTTTCTTGATGATCGTTTTTCTATCTGTATGACATTTTCAAGAAAGGTTTGAGTTACTGTTACTGTGCACAGGGCTTGGCGCGTGCTGAAGAATCAGTAAATATCGATCAGGTCTCCCCCTGGGAGTGGCGGCGTTCCCGATGGGCGGGACGCGTGACTGGAAGTGACGTGAATTATGGTTATTTTCTCCATGTCTCTGTCAAGCGTGAACAGTCGATATATTAATTAGTCGGGAAGTACCAAATGGCGGATAGTGAGCGTGTGAACACTTAAAAAAGGAAAGGAAAGAGTGACATCGAGAAACGTAATTTTCAAAAAGATCTGCGTTTAAATACCAGTTACTTTAAATAAGTTCCATTAATCTAGAACACCATAAGGTCTTAATATGAGACTATACAAGGTCCATTATAGCCTATATTATGTGGCTGTGAAATTAATATGCTGAATATTCTAGTCCTGCAAAAGTGGGGGGGGGGCTTGGCAGGTAAAACAAGGGGAGTAAAATTAGGTCAGGAAAAGATGAGCTCAGGTGTGGAGTCTGCTTAAGGTACCCACACTGCATGAACTGATAGAAAGACACCATTCTGTTACTCTGACACGCTCTATAAACAGTCAATGGAGCAGTTGAGATTCATACACTCACGTTACGCAGGCAGATTGAGCGAAAGAGGGGAGACAACTAGAACATGTTCCAGTGAAATATTCACTCTAATGGCCGGGGACGGGGGGACCAAAAGAGACATTCAATCTCACAGCACCTTCATATTACATGAGGTAGCTTGGAAAGACTTCAGGCCCTGGAGACTCTTTGGCTAATGCTGCTGTAAATGCGCTAATGTTCCTGTCACCCCACCACCCTTAACTTTCTCTGTCTCTCTCTCTCTCTCTCTCTCTCTCTCTCTCTCTCTCTCTCTCTCTATCTCTCTCTCTCTCTCTGTGTCTGTCTATCTCTCTTTCTTTCTCTCTCTCTCTGTGTCTGTCTATCTCTCTCCCTCTCTCTCTCTACTCAACCTTAGGTTAATACACTATGGCACATTCTACATCTGCGAGTCATAGTGTGACCTGGTTATGTGCTCTGACCACTTTGTGACCTTGCCCACACACATCTACTACATCATACACAAAGGTGGAGCAAAGCAGGGATGGAGGGAGGAGAGGACACAACAAGCAACACATATTTTTGATTAGCATCTTTTATACTGAAATTTATGCTGCACCGAAACATGGAGAAATAGACAGGAGCCAAGGGCTTCACTGCATGTAACACATTGTCCTGTCAGTGATTGGAAATGCTTGATACAGAGTTGATTTAGACCAGTCAAGACCAATAAATCACTCAGAGTGAGAATTATTAGTATTATGCTCTGACCACAGTCAGACTGATTTGGGTTATTCTGAATAAATTATGTATCTAATGACAAAGTAACGTGATGGTGACCCCCTCCTTGCTTCTGTGCATCCTCTCTCGTCTGGAGATCCATTTTTGATGCTCACATTTCAGTGTGCAGGAAAAACATCCCATTGGTGTTTCTCAGCTTGATGGTTCCTGTGGAGCCACTGACATCTTGCTCTGATGTGTGTGTGTGCATGTGGGTGTATGAGAGACTCACACAGGACCTTCACTGTACATGTAAGCATAGAAAAGGGTTATAAAATATAACAAATATAATTCCATTTCTTAAAGCTACAGGCCACTAAGCCATCAACAGACCCAGAGGTGAGAAAGACACAGGCAGGCTAAAAATAAAATTGAAAGAGCTATTTGTGTGGCCTTCCATGCTCCACCTGCAGCCTCAGATGAGTGTCATAATGACTGAAGGCCGCTCACTTGCTGACTTGTCCACACATGAGCTCACACACTCCTAAATGTTTAATCTGACCTCACCCCACCAAACTGCTGGAGTGTATCCAGAGTAATCTGGTACTGTATGTGTCTGGAGGAAAGCTACTGTACCACCAGAGTAATCTGGTACTGTATGTGTCCGGAGGAAAGCTACTGTACCACCAGAGTAATCTGGTACTGTATGTATCCGGAGGAAAGCTACTGTAATCAGATCAATACCACCTCTTACTTTTCAAAAACGGCTTTGCAGTGCATTTACTGCTGCATTTGAAACAACTAGTTGATGAGCTAAGTAACAAAGGCAGGCATTTGGTCAGGGACAAGATGGTAGATCTACAAAGGGCTGAAATGGGTTACAACACTATCAGCAAGAAACTTGGTGAGAAAGAGACCACTGTTTGTGTGATAGTTGGAAAATGGAAGAAATACAAGATAACAGTTTGGAGCTCAATGTGAGATCTGACTTCATGGGGTAAGGATGATTCTGAGAATGGCGAGGTGTCAGCTCAAAATTACATGGGAGGAGCTTGTTAATGATCTCATGGGAGCTGGGAGCACAATCACCAAGAAAACTATTGGTAACACACCTTGCCATAATGGATTGAGATCCTAAGGTCCGCAAAGTCCCTCTGCTCAAGACGGCTAATGTATTGGACTGGACTAGACCGTCTCTGAACCTTAATCCCATAGAAAATCTGTGGAGGGAGCTGAAACTTTGAGTTGCCAAGTGATGGCCTCGAAACCGTCAGGACTCTGTAAAGAGGAGTGAGCCAAAATTCCCCCTCAAATGTGAAAAACCTGGTAACCAACTAGAAGAAATGTCTGCCCTCTGTGCTTGCCAACAACAGTTTCTCCACCAAGTACTAAGTCACGTTTTGCCTGAGAATCAAATTTTTATTTCACTTAATCAATACAAATGAATTTATAACCTTTATTTAATTGTTTTTTGTCAATATTCAATCTATCTGAATAAACCTACCATATAAATTATATATTGTACATGTCTTTATAAGAGGGTAAACTTACAAAATCAGCAGGGGAACAAATAATTCTTTTCCCCTCTGTAAACAAAGCATGATTACAAATGAATGGTGCAAGAAATGATAACAGATATAATGGCAGATCTGCTAATAATAAGACAATCATCTTTTTTCTTTTCTCTTCTTCTTCTTTTTTTCTGTTTTAAAAGCCACACCTAGCATGAGCCTGTCAGGTAATGGGGTCTTCAGGGAGGTGCTAACCTGAGAAACATGGTTGAAGTGTGAAGAGTTTCCTGGAGAGGTTTTACTCAAATAGCATCTTAAAAAGGGAAGCTCACAGGAGAGATTTAAAGGGCACTTGCTCTCCCCCATCCTCTGTCACAGCATATTTGACCTTGAATTTGGTAAAAGATGTCTAGAGACCTCCCATACTTTCCTGAAAGAACAGAAGGACCCACAAACCTGCTTCTAATTAAAATATACCTCTTTTTTCAAAGCAATGATTTAACGACCATTTCTTCAGGTAAATATTCTCTATTGTAATGAAAGCTTTGCTGGCTTAAATGGCATATTCTTTTAATATAGAACCAGACTGACTATCTACATCTATTTAATATAGAACCAGACTGACTATCTACATCTATTTAATATAGAACCAGACTGACTATCTACATCTGTTGTCTTGAAACTTCTTTCACACTTGCGTTCAGGAGGTTAATAGTTGATGTATAGTGTCATATTATTGAATTATCTTGAGAGAATGCCTTAACCTAGGTAAAATAAAATGTGTGTGGATATATCTGTCATGTAAGCTCAGCCTATATATGAAATCCTCATGCATGCATGTGCAGTCACCTCTATAATACTCCAGTATACACAACAGCACTTCTTAATATTGTAGTTACCACTATGAGTGGATTGATATCACATAAGATGTAGCACTCACTCACTAACATTCTCTCTGTCCCTCTGTCTCTCTCTCTCTCTCACATATATTCCATCACTTGCTTTTAAAAACATTCTCCACCTTTATTGCTCCTCATCCGCTTTCTTGTTTTTAGTCTGTGCATTAGAACAGGCTTTAATGAACCCTTCCTTTAACGAACCCTTCCTTTAATGAACCCTTCCTTTAACGAATCCTTCCCTTTAATGAACCCTCCCTTTAACGAATCCTTCTCTTTAATGAACCCTCCCTTTAACGAATCCTTCTCTTTAATGAACCCTCCCTTTAACGAATGCCTCTTTAATGAACCCTCCCTTTAACAAATCCCTCTTTAATGAACCCTCTCTTTAATGAACCCTCTCTTTAACGATTCCCCTCTTTCTCTCTCTCAGTTCTTCTCACATCATGCTCTTTGCTATTGCATCAGTGTGTTTGGATACACCATATACCTTTACATCAAGGTTTCTTGATTAAACGAATAAACACTTTAGAAAAGAATGTCTTCCATTTAATGTAATATACTCAATATACTCATACTGAAATCATAGAGCCTAATAAAGTCATAGTCAGGCCTGTGTGAAATTGACTCCAGCATAATGACAAGTTTGTATCTTCTTGCCAACACTAACAGGGGTAAATGCACCATGCCAACACTAACAGGGGTAAATGCACCATGCCAACACTAACAGGGGTAAATGCACCATGCCAACACTGGCATGACCAGAGGGGTTTAAGAAATGCCAACTGAAAACATGGAGTTTATTCATTTCATCATAATCAAACTTCAGTCTCTAACTGTTTCTACACACACTGAGAGATAGAGAGAGATCTGAAAGGGATTATTTAATTAGTTAAATTAATGATTTAATTGGTTAAAAGGATGATTTAATTAGTTACATTGATGATTTAATTGGTTAAAAGGATGATTTAATTAGTTAACACATAACTTTAAAAGAAATTCAAGATACTTTCACAGTAAGCTAAAGTGGCCACTTCCTCCAGCTCTTGAAAGATTAATATGATTCTGCCTTTATTCAGTGATCTGTGTTTGGCTGATGTTACCACAGCAGACCTTACCAAGGAATGCCCTGAATGGAGACCATGTTATAGTGAAAACCTGTCAAATTTGGCCATGTAGAGCTTCAGAGTTTACACTCATCGAAAACTTTAATTAGAAACACCTAGCTTGTACATGCCCTCACTGGCCACCTTATTAAATGCATCTATCATACATGCCTTGATGAATAAAAGTCACAGGCTCTTCCATATGGTCTTTAATTCTAGTGTCTTTAGGGTCACTGGGATTTGCCAGAGGTCCATCGCTACGTCAAGGCATGTTTCCAGTCCAGCAGTGAACCTCTTCCCTTAAAAAAAGCAATAACTTTGTGTTATTACAAGAGCAACAAAAAAAAGGTCGTTTCCGATCAGGTCGTTTCCGATCCGTCCCGTTTCTGCTCTGAGGTCCTGGTCCACAGGTAAGGACATAAGGTCTATTTGCAGTTCATTCACATGGCAGAGGGACCGGACACCTCTGGCACATACGCGATCCGAAAACGCAGTGCCATTTTCACTGATGTTAATTTGCTCCGTGTTAAGACCGCAGTTCACAGCTCGGTCATCCTTTGCTGATACTATAACCCCATTTGTTTCGGTAAAGGTTTTCACGTCACATCGGGTTAGCATCGCGCGGCCCATGAACTGTGAATGCACCACGCGCCGGGAAATGATTCTGCGCTGGCAGCTTTATGCACTTGGTCTTAAATTAGGTTCAGTTCTTGGTAAGAGTTCATTTATTAAAGGTTTGTTCATTTTTGTAGATTTTGTAGACTTAAGGCAATAGTTATAACATGCCATCGGTTTTATATTTTTATTTTCAAAATAAGATTACAAGCTTTCAAAAAGAAAAAGAAAACATTGTCACAAGAGACAGGCAAAACGGAAAAATCTTTTAGGATATCTAACAGAACCTTTTTCTTAATTTGCTACAGCTAAAGATAAGCTTATTTTCGGGGCAAAATATTTATCCGGATATGACCATTATAGTAAATAAATTTAAAGATTTATTTACTTTAAACAGTACTTCCAGGAATTTGCGACTGAGTGAATTCTAGGACAGCCTTGCTGTTAAGTCTCACGTGAGACTCGAGCTGTCAGAGGGTCTAGTTTTTTTCTTTTTTGGTTCGCGTGATGTTATTAATTATTCATACAACAGAGAGAGAGAGAGAGAGAGAGAGAGAGAGAGAGAGAGAGAGAGAGAGAGAGAGAGTGAGAGAGTGAGTGAGTGAGTGTTTGAGTGTGCGTCCGTATTCGAGCCTAACAAACATTGGTGATCGACAATTCACCAGTGCTCTCTTCAACAGTCAAAATAAATGCGCAGTGTAATCATTTCCCTCCAAAGTTAGACTGCACGATAATGTGCAACGGTGGTCACTGGCTTGTGTCCAGATATGAAACAGGACAGCACGTGTTTCGTTTTCACAGTTTAATTAGATCATGCTATGTCCCCAGGGTTTTTTTCATATTGCTGAAATATTTAGACCTTTGCAAGTGGGAGTTTTCACATTTGATATAAAAAGGTTTTGGAATTACAACCTGCAACGTTGAACATTCAGTCGATACAACTGGCATCACTATTATTTATGTACTGTATACATCACTATTTATGTACTGTATACATCACTATTGTTTATGTACTGTATACATTAGACGCGTGCAGTAGAGTTTGAAGTTATAGAGGCTTTTTGGCATAATTGCGGAAACAGTTGTCATGCATACTACCTCAGGACACTACATTCAAATCTGCTTTATACCAACAAATGATCTGGATGTATGTTTTATGTTTATAAAACATGCTTGTTTAATGTAAAAGGTTTACATTTTTTTAAACCAAACCAAAGCGCGGTTTGTTGATTGAATATGACTTGCCCGTGAACTACACGAACTAACAACCCTTAACGGTACCGTAGCGACATTTTTGGCTAATAGATATATGGATGAAATATAGCACGAAATGTTGTGAAAATGGTACCGGTCACCGTTCCGTCGAAGCGCATTACTCACATTATGAGCTAAAAGCCAAACGCTTCCCACTGACAGGTGTCGAAGTTACCATGGTAACAGCAGCAGACGTTGAGTTGCAGGAGATAAGATGTGAATTATTGACAGAAATTCGTAGTAATACAGGTTTTACTCCACTGAGTACTTACTACACATGGTTGTTCTTGCTAGTGACTAGCTTTGTACGCATCTTTAATTCCTGACTGGTACATACTTAATATCAAAATAAACAAACTATTTGTATCCATTTTTTATCCCAGAACATCAACTGTAAACTGATATTTCTAGTCTTATAGCCCTCATATTTGATTACATTTTTTACGCTTTTTACACTTTCGGTCATTTGTGATATTGATATTTACATAATACTTGTTTTTTTATGTAACAGACTATTTCAGACAAATCTACAGTGGAAAATGTCCTGTTAGTTACAGTATGGATCCATCTTAAAGTTTTTAAACGCGTTAAGAGCTTCAGTGTTTGTATGTTTGTTTTCTGTGGGCTCTTTCTATGCATGCGATTTCATTGTTTTCAGTGATTGCTTGTGCAGTAAAACTGCTAATAACATTTTGGGTAAAGCAAACACGCCCAACGGTTCTGTACCGTGATCAAACGCACACTGATCAGCCAGGTTCGGTGCGGCGGTGTCGCAGGGCCACTGAGCCAATGTGATCGCTCGCTGCCGTTTGGACCATCCTCCTCCTCTGAAAGCGTTCTCCCTCTATCCCTCGTTTTTTCTTTTAAATTAATTTATTTATTATCTTGTTCTTTCTCACTCTTGTTAATGTTTGACTGTCTCAGTTCCATAATGTGTGTTTGTAAGCTGCGAGCAGACAGCACAGTCCTGTCTCGACGGAGACTCAAAACAGACTTTCAGAAGACACGTCTTGTCCTTGTAGAGGCATCCTTGTAGCACTGCTATGAGCTACATCTCACAGACTGTTTCCATGAAAACATCTGTTTGTCTAAACACATTAATTATGTGCTTTTCCAATGTTGCAGATCAAACAGCAGGCTGGTACCCTGTACAGTCACGTCTGTATGATGGATGAACTGTGCTTAAGAAACAGGACGTCATCAGCTGTGCAAGCAAAGTGCCATATATAATCAACGTTTAAAAAGTGCCATATATAATCAACGTTTAAAAAGTGCCATATATAATCAAAGTTTAAATTTCTTATCTGAAATTTCTCTTCTTTTTATATAGAGGTAAACGAGACAAGACTCAAATGTGTGATGTTTCCTTACCAATATTTGTAGTCTTTTGAGAGACATTTTTTCCAAAAACCTAGTTTCACATTTTCCCCAGTGGACTCATGGTTGGGTTTTTAATTTCATTCGTAGTTGTTTTATGAGACTGTTCTTAGTATTTACTTCATGGTCACACGGTCCGTGGACTACTAGGAATAACTAACGGGTATTTGGAGATATTCTTTAAATCAAGATGTCTGAAGACAATTACATATATGAACAACATATTTTAGTTTTATGTTATATGGCATATTAGCAAAGGGAATGCAGTGTAAATGCAATGTAAATTTTTTCCATTTGACCACAAGAGGGCACTATGTATTGATGAATTTATGTCTTACAGTATGACGTACGGCCACAGGGGACAAATCTAGTTGATCCACGTTAAATGTGATCATACACAGCCTCAGCTACTGGTTAAAACTACAGATAGATGTTTCTGTACGGAGCTCACGCATCCAACAGGTGTGTTTGGATTAAAGACAAAGAAAATAAAAGAAATAGCAACAACGTAGTTTAGGACACTGTCTTACAATTCAGGTACTGAATGTCTTTTTCTGATCTAAATCTCAGTTCTACTCTTTATTCTCTTTTTCTTCTTCGTTGGAAGCCTCTGGGTACATGTGTGTGTATAGAAACACGGGAGAATGTCATTCTCTCCTACATCCAAACAAGTACACTCATGTGTATTCATATAAACTCAAAATGTGTGATCAGTGTCAAGAGAAGAATTGCCATTTTTCACACTTTTCTGGGATTGTCTTCATAATGTATTTTTCTAAAACCTTTGTGTTTTACTTATCTGACCTTCCAGAGAGACAGAAATAGACAAAGAGATGCTCAGTTTGATGGTATCTTTGATGGTATCTTTGATGGTATCTTTCTGGCCTGGACCTGTAGGTGACGGACACAGAGACACTCAGTTTCACTCAGTTTGATAGTATCTTTGATAGTATCTTTGATAGTATCTTTGATAGTATCTTTCTGGCCTGGACCTGTAAGTAATAGCATTAAGGGTAAATTATTTCTGAGTACACAAAAAAGTAGTTTTGGAGTCATAAGAGCATATCTGGATCTGACAACTGGCACAATTCCTAACTCCAACACAATAGATAAGTATAACCACTGGTCTACAAGATTCAGGATGGTTTTAAATACAGCAACAGCATAGTATTTTAAATAATAAGTAAATGTAACTAAAATCTATACTGTCCTGCATGTCAGTAAATTCCTCCAGAATATATAGACTGAAAGGGACCATGTTGGTCATCTGAGAGTCTCGCCGTAGTATAGATCACAGTGCTCAAATAAGGATCTTTAAAAGCACACTTCACAGTTGTTGCTTGGTTCTAACCCTAATATAATTTTAAAAATGGAGAGAAAGAAAGACAAAAACATTCCTGGGCTCAGAGGAAGTCAAAAGAACAATGCTGCACATGCACCCTCTGCTGGTCATTTTGAATAATTATTTTTGGTCTTTATGTGAACATAAACAGCACAAAAAAGACGAAGTACAAACTAAAGCTCCAACACACTTCTTATTTATTTTAAGGTAAACTTCATTTGTAGGACAAAATTGCATTCATTAGTTCTGCATCCTGTGGGTTGGGTTGTATCCAGAAAAGTAATCCAGGACCAAATAACATCATTTACATTGAATCTGTTATTTCTTTTACAGAAAAATACTGTTAATACTGCCTTTTGACACTCACACCCCACACACTACACTCCTGCAGTGTAAAACAGTTAAAAAGGTTCATGTAAATTAGACAATATAACACACTATATTAACCACACTATACAGGTACAGAAATGAAATAATATACAATGAAGTACACATTCTTTGTCTTATATATTCAGTCATATTTCCTAAGTATACAAGAATATAGAATTGCAATATAAATATATTGCTATTCTGAATTTAGCCTTGTAAAGCATGCTGTGGTATACAAATAATAATAAAATGCAAATAGCAGATTTATTTTAAAACTGTATTGCATGAAATGACCATTTATATCTACCCTCTGTGCTTTTGTTCCCTGCTTTCATACGTCTGTGACTGAATACTATACCAGACTATAGACTATTTTAAAAGGATTAATTTTATAACCTGCAAATGCACTCTGATTACATTTGCTTGGTCAGGTGCATGCTGGGTTGTTTTCTGCCTGATGTGGGTTACCTACATCAGATACAAAACCAGTGCAAGATGGGGTGATGATCAGGTGGAGCCAGAAACTATCCTCCCCCTGCTGATCTGACATCAGATATCTGGTGTCTCTGATGTGGCTGTGGTCAGTCCATGGGCCATGTACGATGATCCTGGATCAGTTTAAAAGAGCAGCTTCTAATACAGAGAGCAGTCCCTTCATGGTACATCAGATGTAATACATCCATCCCAGGAGAGATCTTTATGACCTCTGTGATGGCACGCAGTCTCCGTCAGCACTGAGAGTTTCTCAAAGTCCAAAGATAGAACAGTTTAGAAGCGTTAATCCAAAGGTCACCTGAAGCGTGACCCCAGCAGTAAGTGACATGGACCTCTCTGGAGCTCTAGAGATATGTGACAGACTGCTGTGCAATTCAGCTGCTTAAATGAAGACGACTTTGTCCATTGTTTAATTTTAAAACAATAGTAATGCAAATGAACTCAAATTAATGAACAAGAATGTATTTTTTCAGATGAGACAGTGCTCAGAACGCAGTGTGAAATTAGGCACAGACTGTCAAAACTCTGTCGAGTCTTTTAAAATCTCTTGAATAATAATGACATTATAGTAAATCAGACATTCGCTCACTCGGTCAAGTGCTAAAGCCTCTGTCATTAAAAAATCCATTATTCAAATGAGTTATTACCATTGATAGAAACATCCTGTTAAACCCACTTTGAACAGTATGGTACTGTTTTTAAAAGGGCCGTAACTACCAAGAGTGATGTATGGCTCTTGTTTCAAACCATGGCCCCAACAAGGTTGTTTTTAGATATAAAACAAAAGAATAGGTGCCCAGTAAGTGTTTCTGCTTACAGAATCCAGTGCTCTGATGCAGTGTTCCATTCCACTAACCCCAAAACTGAGAGAGAGAGAGAGAGAGAGACTAGGTGAAAATAAGACAAAGAGTTGTCAAGTGGATTTATCATCCATTACCATCCACAGGATGCCATGATGTGAGCATTATTGTGATAAAGCACATGTTTTGCGATTAGTCAAAAGTTGGCCACAATTTGTGAGATGTAATCAAAGGGGCTTTATAAAGTTTGCAACTGAAATTATGTTGCTTGTGCAAGAGAATTACCTTAAAAGGCTAATTTACAATAAATGAACAGATACTAAATCAAAATAATAGTTTAGCTTAATGGACAGTTTAATGGACTAGGCTAATGCACTCAGGCACTGAAAGCAAATTTTCTATTAGATTGCATGTTACATTCACCTAACTGATGTGTTGCCCTAAATCTAACAATGTGGTCTTTGAAAGATGAAAAAACCTACTTATTTTATTGCATGAATGGTAAGTGGTGTTTTTTTTCTTTACAGACATCAGAATAGCTCCCCTGCTGTGAGGTACCAGCATCCCTGTGAGAACTAAATGCTGCGGAGGGGCACTTCTCCTTGCTTGGGCAGTTTGAGTTGACAGCCTGCCTGGTGTAATAGTAAGGTAGAGGGCTAACTGGCTCCTACGCCGCAGCCCTGGGCCGCAATTACTGCTGATTACATATGAGCATCTCGTCTTCTCGGCGCGCCTGTCTCTGTGAGCGCTGAAAGAGAATTTCTATTTCCAAAGTCTGTTTCTGAGATTGAATGAGACTCTCTTTCAAGCGAAACAGACCCCTGATTTTCAAAATCATAATTTACCTGTCATCAGAACAGTAGACACCCAGCAAGAGACCCACTCTACCAGCGGGCTAATGGCACATCCGTGTTAGCTTTATTTTGCCACAGAAAAGCCTTGTTTTATTTGAACGATTTAACTAATTAAACACAGTTTATGTCCTACCGATGTGTCCAACTCAAGTGGTTGTCTCTGTGAACGATGGTTATTAATGCTTATTTACAAGAACATTTTTGCCAACTTGCATTCATTCACTCACCTTCTTCAAATGTTTTGTAAAATCCTCAACTTAATCGTGACATTACACTGATTTTCTCAGTTTTATCACACACACACACACACACACATTTTTAT
>JAOXYF010000017.1:9154953-9174260 GCA_028565775.1 Sternarchorhynchus goeldii
TATATATGATATTAAAATATATTTGAATTATTTCTCAATTTCAGGAACCTTCAAATATTCAAACAGCGCTTATGTTTATTTTATTTATTTACAGAAAAGATTATGCAAATGTTTCAAATAATCTACTTTAATTTCAGTAATAGAATTCACTTTCATCTTCCATTATTAATCTATTAGTAGGTCTGAGCATGATAATAAGCCCTGTGGTTTCCTGCAATCTTATCAACTTTCTCCAAAAGTTCTATCACATGGGCTTCCCTGTGTCTGTTATCGAGCACATGATATCTGCCTCCACATTTCTTCACAAGCCATTCTAAGTCCCCGTTCCTTTTTATGTGCTGTTGGCCACTTTCTCCGAGAACCTCCCCCCACGTGAATAGAACAATGGTATGTCTCCAAGCAGCTTCCCCCAGTATGGTCATGGTATGCTCCACTGCTTTCCGGTACTGTGCAGTAAAAGTTAAGTAAGCTGGAAGGAGGAGGATAAAAGCATGAGGCCCGGGTGTACACAGTGACACGTTTTTTAAGAGTTCCTTTTGAAAAGCCACATTTGTATCTCTGCACGATCGCCATTTTATCCCATGGGGCTCTACAACCATGAGTGACTTGCCACATACACTCCCCTTCCATGGGTTTCCAGGCCCAGCATCTTGACCCAGGATGGTATATGTGGCTGAATGGCGTGGTGACCACGACTCTCCTAGTAGCACGATCCTTAATTCACAAACCAGGCTAAGCCAACTTTGAGCCAGTGGATAGGCTGAGCTGGTGGGTTCAAAGAATTCTTCCTCCTCTTCCTCTGCCTTCTGTACCAACCAGTTTGCCTGATTAGCTTCCTCTTCTGTCTTAGTCTCTAGAGCTCCTTTGCCTGTTAGCCTTGTGTTCTCAAATCCATGGTTTGTTGTTTGAGATGATGAGTCTACCTCCACACTCTGATTATTTGCCCATTCTATTTTATTACTGCTACCTTCTCTGTTGTTTTCACTAGGGTCTCCTTCACAGGTCCTACCATCCACTCCAACTTCCTGATACATTTTTGGACTTTCTGTAGCATTTGCTTGGTTTCCATTAGATGCTATTGTTTTGCTCCATGGTTGGAAATCAGAATTGGGATTGTGGTTTATCATTTCAAGCTCACTGTTGTACAGATATTTTTCCCACTTTTCCAGCTCCTCTATTTTCATCTTCAGATTTTGTTTTTCATTGTTTAGTTCCTGTTTTTCATTCTCTAAATCATTTCTCAAATTCTCTAAATTGTTGTTCTTGGATTCTACCTCTTTCTTTAATTCATAAAGCTCTTGCTCTCTTTGTTCAAATGTATTCTCCCTTGATTTTAGATCTAGCTCATGATTCTCTATGTTGTGCTCCTTAATGTCTAGTTCTTTATATCTGTTTTTAAGGTCTTGTTCTTGATTTGCTATGATGATCTCTCTGTCAACAAGCCCTTTCTCCAGGTGTTGTTTTGCCTCTGAATAACACTCCATTTCTTCTAATTCTTTTTGCTTTCTCTTGAAGTCGGATAGGATGCTGTCAAGCTGTTGTTTGTCAATTTGTACTTCTCCTTCTCTTTTCTGCACAATTTCCTCTCTTCTCTCCAGACTTATTTCTGCACTCTTCAAATCTTGTTCTCTTTTCTGAAGCTCATCCTCTTTCTTTGCTACTTCTTGCTCTCTTACTGCTAAGGCCTGTTTAACACCCTCTAAATTTGCTTGGTTTTGTTGTTTGCAGGGAAACTGTTGCCGATATGGTTCAGTCTCCTGATTCTTTTTGGTTAGTTCAGTTTGCCGTTTGTCATTATGCTGTGTGTTTTTCTCCAGTTCCTGCACAGCTGTTGACAGTTCTTGTTTCTGCTGATCATAAATCTGCTCTAAATCCATTGTTTTTCTCTCTCTTTTGTTTAATTCGGTTTCTCTCATCTCCAAGTTTTCTCTTTGATTTTCCAAGTCTTTCACCTCTTGCCTAAAATTGTGTTGCTTTACCACAAGCTCTTCTTCCATTTTCCTCAGTTCATTTTCTCTCTTTTCTACTTGTTGTCTGATATTCTCTATTTGCTTTTCCTTCTTCTCTGACCAATCCATATGTTCTTTCTGCTTGTTCTCCAGTATCTTCCCTGCAGCCTCACACTCTTCACATTTCTGTGTAATCTGATGTTCCTTTTCATCTAAATATTTCTCTCTTTCTGTAAGTTCTTGCTTTCTTTTCTGAAGTTCATTCTGGGTATTTATTAGTTCTTGCTCTCTTAATTCTATGGCCTGTTCTTTCTTCTGAAATTCATTTAATTTTTGCATAAGAATATTTTCTTTGTTAGTTAGTTCTGCATGCCAGCTGTCATTGTGCTTGTTGTTTTTCTCCATTTTCTGCATAGCTTTTGACAGTTCATGGTTCTTGTTCTCATAAATCTGCTCAGAATCTACAAATTTTTGCTCTCTTTTGTTTAATTCGATTTCTCGCATATTCAGGTTTTCTCTACAGTTCTCCAAATTTTTTACCAGTTCCTTTATATCAAGTTGTTTTATCATCAGCTCCTCCTCCGTTTTTCTCTGTTCACTCTCTCTCTCATCTAGCTGCTGCTTGATCTTTTGTATTTCCTTTTCCTGCTTTTCATACGTGTTCTTCTCAGCTGCTTCTAGCTCCTCATATTTAATCTTCATCTCTTGCTCTAATTTTTGCTCTCCATTAATAAGTTCAATTTCTCTTTTTTCTAGCTCCAGGGATCTTTTCTCTAGGTCTTCTCTGCAGCTCTCATTATCTTTGCACTGATATTCCAACCTGTTTTCTGTGTCTCTTACTTCACGCTCTCTCACGTACAGCTCTTGTTTTTCCTCTCTTAGTCCTTGTTCTTTCTCATTTATGATGTCCTCTCTTTTCTCCAAGTCCTTCTTGTGTCTTTCAAGCTCTTGCAAAGCTTGTTTCAAAGCTTGCTCTTGTTCATGCATCTCCAGCTCTCTGCTGTGAAGTGCTTGTTCTCTCTCTAGATCTCCAGCATTCATTTCAGCTCTTCTTTCTAACAGTCTCCCCTCATAATGTGTTTTAATCTCGTCCATGTTCTTCTCTAGCACTACACCTCTTTCCTTCATCACCTCCATATCTCTTTGTAGCATGTTGTTGGTCTGCTTTAACAGACAAATCTCCTTTTCTTTCTTCTCAATGTGCTCTTGGGACAGTGCATCTTTAAGCTTCCCCATTTGTTCATACTGGTTTAGCACATCTTTAATCTCTTTCTCTCTGCTCTGGTTTCTGTCTCTCTCGTCCTGTAAGTCTCTCTTAAATTCCTCACACTTTAATTGAAGCTCTTCTAACTCCTGCACAAGTGTTGCATTTAGATTTTGTAGACTGTCCTCTCTGATTTCTCTCTCTCCTAATTGCTTTTTCAAGTCTTTAATGAGAGTCTCCCTGTCTTCGTTCTGTCGATGCAGATGACTGATCAGGCTTTCTTTCACCTCTATGATTTGTCTTGTTTCGTCGTTTTTCTTTCTGGTATTTACTTCATGCAGATTCTTGATGATGTCTATTTCCTCTTTTAGAATAACATTTTCTCTCTTCAGGAATTCTTCCATCTCTTTAGATTCATCCTCTAAAAGTTTTATCCTAGAGGTGAATTCCTCGATTTTTGCCTGACTGTCATTTTTAATATTTTCCATGATTCTTTGTGTGAAATCAGTGGTTTGCTTCAGTTCTTGAATTTCCTGCTCTCTCTCCATGTATTTCTTTGTCAGTGCAGTGATTTCTGCATCTTTTTCCTGCACAATCTTTTGAGTCTCTCCATTCATGCGTACCTCCCACTCCTTTTTCTGCTGCTCCATGGCGTTCATTTCTGCATCTTTGCCCACAAGTTTTTCCACAAGCTCACTGTATTTTCCCACAGTGATTTCGTGCATTTGCCTCTCTGCTTCTAAAATCTTAACTTGTTCTTGGTACGCAGCCTGCAGCCCTTCCATCTCTTTTGTCATCAGTTCTACAATTTCTCTGAGTTTATTCTTCTCCCTGTCCCACTTTTCATTCATTTCCTTCAATCTTTCCTCTTGCTCCTTTTCTTTGTTGTCAGCTTTCATCTTAAACTCATCCATGTCTTTCTGTTTTTCGTCAAGCCTTTGTTCAAACACCTTCTTCTCTGTTAGCTGTCTTTCAATCTCTTGCTTCCCCTGTAAGATCTCTGCTTCGTACTCCAGGTTTGAATCTGCCATCTTCTTCTGTGCCTCTTCAATCTTTCTCTTTAGTTCCTCTCCCTCCTTTTCTTTATGATCTAATGCCTCTTTCAGCATAATGATCTCCTTCCTAACATTCTCAGCCTCTGTTGTCAACTCTCCTTCTTTTGCGTTTCTTTCCTGCTCCTTTAACCTGCATACACGTTCCAGCTCCAGCACCTTTACTTGTAGCTCATCCACTTTTTCTTTGAGTTCTTCAGTCTCTCTCTCTTTCTCCTCTAGTTTCATGATCAGCGTATCTTTCTCGCTGTAGATCTGTTTGAGAGCTGCAATGATTCTGTTGTTTTCCACACTGAGTTGCTGAATCTCTCTTTCCTGGTCTTCTGTTAACCAGGTCATCCTCTCCTCCAGTTCACTCATGATGCTCCTTCTGTCATCTTCTCCTCTGTCTGACGCTTCTTCTTTTTCTGCAGTTGTTTTCTCGGCTGATTTCCCTTTGTCTCTCCTCCTATCAAAAAACCACCTGATGCTTTTCACCTCCCTCTCTCTCAACCTTTTCAGCTCTGTCTCTTGACGCTGAAGCTTCTCATTGACTTCTTTCAGTTTCTGACTGAATTTCTCGTTCTTTTGCTTTCCGAGTTCTTGAATCTCCTGCATGAGTGGTGAGAAAGCTTCACACCGATTTCCTGCTACCATCTTCTCAATCTTCTCTAATAGTCCAGTTACTTGAACAGTGGAGCTGTTGCCTTCCAAACAGAGGCTGCTGAGCACGTGGTATCTATTTCCACATTTCTCCATCAGCCAGTGAAGATCTCTGCCTCCTCCTTGGACATGCTGTTCAATATTAACCCCCTCTCTCAGCTGGTCACCCCTTGTGAAAAGAAGTATAGTATGCTTCCATACACCTTCACCAAGTAACTCCAAATGTTCTTTCACTGCAGTAGCTGTGACCAGGGCATCTACTCTTAGAGTCAGTAGAAGGGCATGGGGACCAGGAGGACAGAGTGTCACACTAACCCCAATCTCCCGCCTCACTCTTTCTGGGGTGATACCCTCAGGGCCTCCTTCCCATCCAGGCACATCCACTACTGTGACCAGCCTTCCGGAAACCTCCGCCTGCTTCCTTGAACATTCTTCTGTGGCCTCTCCTGTTTGAAAATGTGTAGCCCCTCTGAGGATGGTATTCCCAGCTGAGCTTTTCCCAGTCTCTCTTTCTCCCAGGAGGATGAGCCGCAGTTCTGGGAGGCGCCGTGAGCCCCTGGAGAACAGAATCTTTTCATCCAGGTCGTCAATTTGTGAAACATCAGCTGAAAAAAAGTGTTTTTAGTTTTTATAGTAAATATGGGAATACTGACTTCCTCATGGAAAGTGATTAACTTGGTTTGTCATTATGTAATTTGGCTGTGTCTAACAGGTAATAACAGGTAATAACAGGTAATAACAGGTAACTAGCTTCTATAAGACTAGACATGAACCTTAACAGGCCTCATTTTTTGCTGTGTATTCATGAGGTTTTTTTCTTTTTCTTCTTATTCTTGTTTTTGCTCTTATCTCTGAAACTAAATAGAACTGATTCTGCAATATATGTAAATGTAAACTTGGTTAAATTACTGTAAGTTGAAGGTTTGTCTGTATATGCAAATAGAACATTTATTGTTGGCTCACCTGTTAGCACAGTTTTTATAATCCCTCTTTGTGTCTGAGCCTCCATTAGTCTTTGTTTCTTTCTTCTCTCTCTTGCTCTCCTTCTCCCTTCAATGTCCAGCATTAGCAGTAAAGGGTCTGATTCATAATATCTTCCCCCTCTCTCCTTCACCATCTCTTCTATCTTCTTCAACAGTTCTTTCACCTGAGTTCCATCATCGCCACGGCGTTTGTTCTCTAGAACGTGGAATCTATTTCCACACCTTTCTAGAAGCTTCTGGAAGGGCTGTCCCCCATTTTGTATCCTCTGTTCTATGGGAACAGAGCCTAATTCATCTCCGCGTGTGAACAGCACAATTGTGTAGTCCCACACTGCTTTGCCCAAAAGCTCCAAGTGCTCTTCAATCTGCTGATAATAATCTGCTGTCACTGAGGCACTGGACCGTACCACAAGAAGCAAAGTGTGAGGTCCAGGTTGACAGAGCGATACACTTCTAATCGTCTCTCTTCTCACCCAGCCAGGAGTGCCATTGCCTGAGTAGTACCACTCCCATCCTGGTGTGTCCACTACAGTAACACGACGGCCTGCTATATCGGCACGTCTTTTCACACACTCCTCTGTTGGTTTTCCACTTTCAAATACAGCAGGAGGGCCAATGATGGTATTTCCCACAGAACTCTTCCCGGTATCTTTGCGGCCCAGCAGAACGAGTCTCAGCTCTGGAAATGGAGGGTTGCCATGATGCACGTTTTCTTCTGTCTTTGCAGTAGCCTGCAGTCTGGCCTCTGCAGGAGATGATGAGGAGAGTTAATCTATGTGCATATACATTTTAAATATTCTTTTTCACATATTTTCCCTCAGTGACCTTGATGTTAAATAAGAGCATCTTTATGAGTTTAATGGTGATAAGCCTGTATTTATGAGTTTAATGGTGATAAGCCTGTATTTTAGGTACAATTCATGCAGGTCTCACTTTTTCTAGCAGTTTTTTTGCATATGCTCTCATTATGCAGCGCTATCTTCGTTTTTCCTTTAATATTGGACCCCAGTGAAATATTTGTACATTGCCGGTGTATGATAGTGTCCAGTGCTGTTAAACAATGAGATCTGTGGCCTACACTTATGCTGTGCATGTGTACTAGTCATTTCCTTGTGCGTGAGAAGCTCAGGCCTCTACTCTCTACTCTTGTCCTTTTCTGTCTAAATCATTCACTGCTTACCAGAGCCGTCCGCATTCTTCTGAGCCTCCATCAGCCTGACGTGATCTCTGTCCTCCGCTGGTCCTTTGTGCTCTTTGTTTTCACTTGAATCATTGCTATCCACATGATTTTATTCTGTTCAGCATCGTTTTAACTCGCTTCATTCACTTCCTACTATGGTGCGGCACAGGAATTGGAAGTCATGTGACTAACCTGTGGTTTCTTCATCTCTCACAGTGCAACACAGGAAGGGGCCTGTGCGGGGGCTGTTGGCTGAGAACAGGAGGCTGTCAGTGCTTATCCCTCTTAAGCTGTACCACCTTCATACTCTATAATCATTCAGGTGAAGTTGTCATTGTACATGTGGTTATACACAGGTTTGGAGCTCATGTAATCACTTTGTTGATACATAACAAGCAGTAAATCTAAACAAACTAGCAGCGCGTTTAACTTAAATTTGTTCAGTTGTTCTAAGAACATTTTAGTATTCACCTTTCAGTCGACAAAGCCCACAGCTATCCTGTTACTGGGATAAAGTTCTTCTTAGTTTCAGCTGGTCGTGCTCAACCCATTTAGCACAAAAACTGAGCACAAAAACACTGCATTATGTTCATTTGCACAAGTCAGATGATTGGGTAGGAAACCTGCAGGGCCCCTCAGAAAGTCACTGACTTTCACCGCTGGGCTTTTCACACCATCATCCCTCTTTGGCTTGACGAGTTCTGCAGCCGTTTTATGAACGGGCTGTTCATAGACTATAAGCACAGAGCCTGTCATCCTAATCGAAGTACGTGCACTGCAAGTATGCACTTCAAACACTAGGGCTCTGGCACTATGAACCTCTGCAGGATGTCAGCAGTCTCAGAGCCTCATGCTAAGGGTTAGATCATACATGTGACTCAACCTTTCCCGAGGCCCTCAACTGGGCTGTACAAGAGAGTGTTGTTTCATAGTGTTTATTGGACAAATAATGTGTTCCTTAATTCTGTCTTTCATATTGTGACTTTTGAGGGAATACTGAACTGAGCTGTGCATGTTTGTGAGTACAGGCGGTCTTGGGCACTCAGAGTGTGTTGAGCTGTGTCCTTTGCTATCGACATAAAATGAGGCAAACATATTCCAAGACACGAGACAACCAGTATAACTGATTAATAAATCCAGGCTCATACCAAACTCACCGGATGTATCTAAGCGCAATATGCATTAATGCTGACAAGGGAGGAACGACATTACTGAGGTCAGTCTAACGTGATATGCGAGTCCTACCTGCTGTTTCATCAGTCAGCTGACCAGCTGACAGCCAATGGGGTGAAGTGATGATCAGGAAAGAATTCTAGCAGACCAATCAGATATCGTGGAAGGTTCCCTATCTGCAAAACATTTCCTGAGTATTTCATATTAACACAATTAAATTTTAGGTTTTGCCTCCTGAGGCCGAGTTGCTCCTTGTTAGTTTGTTCTTATTTTTTATAATAACTAATTGACGCGTCAGCCAAGAGGAGGTGAGGTGTGAGTACAGGTGGCAGCTGGGCTGTGGTGGTGGAACAAGAGAAATCCACAGGCCAGTACAGAAACTGTGAATACAAACCTTTTAATAAAATTCTGCATTAAGTGGAGACTGCTGGTCTATTCTGCACATTGAAGCTGTAATGCATGGTAACATCCTCTTTACCTGATGACAGGTGAAGTACATGATGCAGAGAAGGTGCTCACTTTTGTTTTGGTGCTCTCTGGCACTAGGTGTGTATGGACAAATGAATGAGTTTAAAACAGTAAAGGTGTGTTGATTTCTCTCCGTGGGTTAAAGTGAATTTTGACTGCACATGTATTGAGAAACTCCTGGCATCAAACCTACGGTTTTAAAAAAAGGATAATTGTGTGCAGTTCCTGTAAAGGCTTTTAGTGGGTTTTTAAAGGCAAGTGGTTACTTTATAATTACTGCATTTTATTTCTATGTTTCATTATGTGACTTGAGGGGGAATGTTGAACTGTACAGGGGACCTTGGGCACTGGCAGCGTGCTGAGTTGTGTCCTTGGCTATTGGAGAGAGATGAAGTAAACACAGATAGAAGAGAGAGCCATTGAAGCTTACTAATAGATTCAGGCTCATACCAAACACCAGTATATATCTAAGAGTATGATGTGTTAATGTATAAACACTACTACAGTCAGTCTGACCCGATATTGAAGGTCCTGCTTTAAGTTCAGCATCCATCTGACCAGCCGGCAGCCAATCAGTGATCCGGAGACAATTCTAACAAACCAATCAAACAAAGCAGGAAGGTTTCCTCTGTGCAAAACAATTTTCGAATATTTAAGATTAGCACAAACAATTAAATGTTAGCTTTTTCTTCATGTGTCTGAACTGCTCTTTGTTAGACAGAATGGATTCTTTGTAATAAAGTTTATTATTGATTTTTTTTTTATAGTTGTTGTGCTGTGTTCTTCCTAAATCTAAACGGGAGAAGAGAAAAAAACCTCTCCACGACAGCATATAGCCTGTAAGACATTCAGAGTTTATGACACTGGAGTTTATCATTTTCTTGTTAAACAAAATTTCTTTTTAAATTAACTTATTTTTGAATTCTTTAATAACTTATGAACTAAAGAACACCACCATTTTTATACTGCATGGTGTTTTTCTACTGCATGGTGTTCTTGGAGCTCTGAAGTTATTGCGGTTTTATTCTCCATTATTCTGTTATTTAATGAACATTCTGGTTAGGACCTCATCACCATGTATATATTTAGACTTTCAGACTAACACTTGCTTGTCCAGACAGAAAAGATGGACGTGGTACATTCCTCACTCAGCTCTTTATTTGGTCACATGTCTCCTTCCACAAATTTGTCTGATTTAAAACACATACTACACAAACTGAAATGCAAGTATTTATTAGAAAAACATATTTGTATATGTGTGCTGTCTGTCCTTTAATTACGACATAATCTCATAGACAGTTAAGCAATATACCCATACACGTCTTACATTATACATACACACATGTGCACGCACACACACGCGCACACACACACAGAAGTAGTGAAACATGGAAACACACCCATAAACTCACATGGTATTACACCCAGATGGAACCACCCAGCACGTACTGGGCTACACCTTCTCTGTATAAATAGAAGTGGGAGGAGGATGTAGTCCAGGCCTCCTCTGGAGTCTGCTGTGAATACACAGACTCTTTGAGACCCTCCGCTAGCGAACAGCGCTCCCACCTCTCCATCATTAAAACAAACAGGTCAGTGAAGCACTTAGTCGTTTTCACACATCATGCTCCTTTCTTAGACAATGTATAAAGTCATATTGTAAGATCTAATATTAAAGTTTTTTCATACATTGTGACTGGGGTAGAGTTGTTTGTATTCGTAAACATTTTTGTATGTAATATGAATCTATGAAAAGTTTTATCTTGAATATATGCACTTTTTATGATTTAAAAATTCACATATCTTGAAAATGTTCTTGTTGTCTAGTGTCTGCTGATTTCACATGACTGCTGTTATATTTTTTAAAAAATACTAATAATTACTGCAAAAATTGTATTTGAAAATCAGAATTTTTGCTATAAGGTTTTAGACGTGCATGAAACAGAGTTTTGCTTTACTAGTAAACGTTGAAATATCTCTCAATACTGAAATAGTTTTAGATATGTGGTCCCATTAAACTGCACAGGCTGAAACATCTCTCTGCTCTCCCTAGTTATTATAAAATATAATAACTAATATACTATAATTAATAATATTATAAATCGCATGCATGTGTTGAATGGTTATTGTCTTAGGTCACAAACATCATTGAGATTTACATTGACTTTGTAATGAATAAAAGGCTGTGCCATAATTTTGTTAATTTATAGGTGATAAAATGAGTGATAGATAGATAGATAGATAGATACATACATACATACATACATACATACATACATACTTTATTGATCCCAGAGGGAAATTCTTGATTTTTTTTTCCCCAAAGATATTGTTACATATTGGCTGTGCTCTGAAAAAAATTTAAGACCATTTTAGAAGAAGCTGTATCTGACAAAAAGTGTATCTGCACTAACTATGATATAAGTACCAATTTAGGTTTTCTGTGCACAGTCTTGGTTTATACAGTACGATTGACAATTCATTATGTTTCAGAATTCAGAACAGTGAGTGAAACATTACACTATGTTGCCAAAAATTAGTTTTAAATTCATCCATTCTGTAAACATTCAGTTCCACCAGCCTCACTCTCTCTCTCTCTCTCTCTCTCACACACACACACTCTGTCACAGCTTCCTGTGTGTGTACATGAGTGTAGCATGTATTACCTTATACTAGTAGCCAATATAATGTTATATATTCTATGCCTTATATTCTCTTTACCTTGAATCATCTCTGCCAAGTAAAAGTTGGAAAAAGAGGCATCATCATCATCATCATTTCAGCTTTCCAAAGTGCTCTGGGAGAAAACAGAGCATTGAGTGTGTATGGGATGACTCAGAGGTGCTGGGTTTCTCCCAGGTGCCAACCCAAAGTCCACACTACAGCCTATTCACCAGCAGACACCCATCATGTAATAACCCACCCTCAAATAAGGGCTTGTGTCTGCTGTGGTGACATAGTTTGTGCTGTTCTTAATTTAAATGAAAAGTTGCTGTGTAGCTTTCAAAACATAAATATCCCAGCTGCCAGAATCAATATTTAAGATCGAAAAAAAAGGTTTCTTGGCATGTAGTTTGTCAATTAAGAACTCTTCCTACTGAAAAAAGGTACCTAAGACAGACCATGACAACTTCACACTTCTTTTATATTTCAGGTTTCCTGTTTCACAAACACTTGTTTGCTGTTAAACTGGCATAAATTTTAAGATGCAGAAACTTGAAAATATTTACTGTAGCTAACATGCCATTGCCTTAAGTTTGCATCTTGTTTACAAATTCCCCTGTTGGTGATCATCCATTGTGACTTTGTTTACTGAGAGCTGAGTACCATTTGCTTCAGCACATTGGCTGGGCTCAAGCTTGTTGACTTGAGTCAAACACAGATGCGATGACATCATGGACAAATCACTCACTGACACTGATGTAACCACAGGTATGTGTGGTTTCCCTAAGAACACACCATCCTGATGAATAGATGAAGCATGATTTCCAACTTTATTTTTCACAAGTTTTCTCATTTGTGTCAATTTTTTTCTCATTTGACCTCAAAGTTTTAAATTAGTTCTGTGACAACAAAGCTGCCTTAGCACCTTCACGCCTTCACGTCTTCACGCCTTCACGCCTTAGCACCTTCACGTCTTAACGCCTTCACGTCTTAACGCCTTCACGTCTTAGCGTCTTCACGTCTTAGCGCCTTCACGCCTTCACGTCTTAGCGCCTTCACGCCTTCACGTCTTCACGCCTTCACAACTCTGCATCTGCAGTAAATGTGCGTTGACTCTCACGTTATAGCTCTCATGTTATAGCCAGTTAGACAACAGTTGCTGTGTTTTGCTGCATCCTCTGAAGTTTATAATAAAGATCTTAAAAGGAACTGTGAGATGATGCAATGTTTTTGGAATACATGGAACTGAAGATGGTTTGCTTTGCCATTTTGACAGCTAATATATCTTGAATCAAGAACCTGTCAAGAGTTCACTGAACTGCTCCATGTGTCAAAGCTCAGACTGTCTTCAAAGTATTTAATATCAGTGTAAATGCAGACTGTTGTCTGGCCCTAATGACTGTTACTAAACTCTGTCCAGTTTCTGATGTACTCAACCACCTGGCTTCACTAAAGACTAGAATGGTTCTATTGACCTTTCCTCCCAAGTTATAGTCCTGGGTTTCTTGTTCTATAAATCATTATTTGACATTGTGAACTTATGTTATAAGAAAACCACTCTGTTTTTTTGTTGGGGGTTTTTTCTACGTTTTCACTCTCTAGCTTATGCTGACTAAATGCTGAGGAATTGAGTTTCCCTAAATTCTGCCCATTCTCCATGTTTTTCTTCTATAATCAATCAAATTACTCAGGAGCTCAAAACTCTCTTTTCTGTTAACAAATTCATCAGCTAACCTCTGCTGTGGTTTCTAGATGAGCAGTTGTTTTTTTACTTAAAGATTTAAATACACCCACATTTTCTCTCTGTCTTTCTGTTGCTTGACAGCAGTATTCCCTGCCCCAGTCCCCTTAAGAAATCCTTGACGACTTTCCTTCTTACTGATCCAGACGTTATTTCAGAGTTAATCTCTCCGTGTAATGCATCCTCTTCTCGGCTCAATTATGCCACCACTCTACTTCTTAAGAAGCGTCTCTCTCTCAGCTCATCTCATGTCTGTCATTTCAGTAACATCCTTTTATCTGGTTCTACTCCTTGTTTCCTTAAAACCGCTGCTGTTGTTGAGACCTAGGCTTGATCTCGTCTTGCTAACTGTGGAGTCCTCTGTGTTCTGCTCTGTACATCACAACAGGCTCATCTTGCACCTCTCTCATCTCCTGCTCTAGTGTCATGTATTCATGACATAAAAGGATGGTTTTAAGTCCAGCTCCAACACAGAGAAAAGTAAACTTTTACTCATTCTCTCCAAGTCCTTAGTTGCACGCTAGGCTGACCTTGCTATTACCACTGATGGTGAGTTTGTCCTGTTCTCTATCTTGAACACTGGCTTTCCAGTGCTTTACATGCAATGCAAACTGTTCATGACCTTTTAAAGCTATACATGGTCTTGCTCCTTGCTGTCTCTGAGCTTTTCTTTCTGTACAATCCCTCAGGCACTGATATCTCTCCATCCCTGCATGTAAATGTCCTTTAGCGTTTTAGCACCTCTGGTGCCCCTAGAACAGTTACTCTGTTTTCTCCTCCATCACTGCCTTTAATTCCCAACTCAAACTTTCCTTTTCACTCAATACATTCTGTCTTGTCCTTCCTCTCTGTTACATTTACATTTACAGCATTTGGCTGATGCTGTTATCCAAAGTGTAAAATAAAGTGACTTATAAACAGCTTGTAGGAGGGAGAAAAAGCAGGTCAAATCTGTGAAGTGTAAAAGCACTAAAGCGTGAAGCACTAACGTACTGGTCCTGCAAACACATGTATGCACAAGTACACCACTGAACACCAGGACACAGCAGTCAGCATATGGAGTGGTTTGTTGTTATTAATAAGGAATGTAAAAACTGTTACACCAGTCAGTGATCGTTTGTTTAAACAATAGGTGCCTTTTATTAGCACTCTGTCATTTGTCTCTTTACGTCTGTTTAGGATTTGTACGTGTGAGCGGATTCTTCACCAGTAAACTAAGCCATGACTGACCAGGAAGCTGCGGGTGCTCCAGGGGCACCTGCGACGTCTGCCGTCCGCCCCAAGCAGGTGTCGCACCGCGGACGCACTGTGGCCCCTCCCACCCTTTCCAATAGGGATGACGAGGAGGTCCCTGAGTTTGAACCTTTCATGCTCATGCCAAGAGGCCCTCCACCCCTTACAGGTGAGAGGTCAGAGAGCACGCAGGTGTGTGTGGGTGAGGGTCAGAGAGCACACAGGTATGTGTGGGTGAGGGTCAGAGAGCACACAGGTATGTGTGCGGGGGAAGAGAACGTGTCTTTTGTATAGTAAAAGTAATATATTAACTATGAAACCCAGACAGTTTGTATACCCAGGATTGCACATAAAGATTAATGTTAACACTGTTGAATCTGTGTGGGTAAAAGTGTACTTATGAATGTCTGTATGTGTTGGAAAGGAATTAGTGAGAGGTATAAGTAAATAAGGTTTTACAAAGATAAGCTTCACAGTGCTGAGCTGCTTTTGCTATACAGACTTTAGTTTTCCTGGAAATATTTCTGTTCAATGCCTGTTCTGTTCAATGGATCTTCAGTCCAGAACCAAATGATGCAATCACCCACCCCATATCAAGCTTCGTTAACTGTACCATTCACAAATGTGTCTGCTTTGCCACTGTAACTCAGAGTACCTGGATGTGTGGGATGTGGATATGATCAAGAAGCCCCATGAGGTGAACAAGCAGAGACACCATACCAACCTGTACTCCAGCGACAATTTGATTGTGCGTCGGGCGCAGGAATTTCAGATCAAGATCACCTTCAACCGAGCCTACAATCCCACAGAGGACAAGTTTGCCGTAGAATTTGTTATAGGTGTGTGTTTCCCTTCAAAACCAGAGAGCAGGTTTGATCTGGAGCAGACGGGACTCTGCAAAGCGCCCTGGCTTCTCTCTCCTGCGTCTGTTCATTTACATACACAGAATTAGGCACTCTGCACTTTTCTCCATGAAAGCTCTGCTATGGCATCCTGTGGTTTGAAAAGATCCAGTGACTGGCTACATGTGTCTCAAAAGAAACAGTGGATTGAAAACACACATGACTGACACTTCTAAAGTGTCAGTTCATCTATGTAGCTCTCTGGATTTCCTCTTTTTATGGAAATTCCTGCATGTGTGTTGAGACATAATTGCTGTAACACTGCAATAAAAAGCCTCTTGTTAGTCAGAGAGTCAGGAAAATTCCTTGCCCCATAATCACTTTCCCTTCTCGTTGTCACACTTCCTTATCCACTCAATGTCTTCTTTTTCAGTTCCTCCTTTTGGTACTATTTGTTCAGTTCATTGAACCTTGAGATAATAATATTGTAAACCATTAGGAAGTAGAACATAAGACATCATCTGCCTCATTACAGAGAACAGCAAAGATCCAAAAAGTTCTTAAGTAAGAGATTAAATGTCAAGTCAAAAAAATTTCTAAAGTGCTTTTTTCAGATGTTGTCACAAAGCAGCTTTATAGATGTCCAAGTCCAAGCCACCAGTGAGCAAACTAAGGGTGACAGTGGTCCTGACTGGCTGCCACCAGGTACCACAATAACAGTGAAGAAGAAAATAAATGGTGAAAGTCTATTCAGTTTTCTTGAAGTGTGATTATCAACAGATTCTTGATATCTAGTAGAAGTGTAAAATTGATCAGTCTTAGATTCGTTGTGATGACTTTATATCAGAGGTAGTTCACAACAGGTCCTGTGTTGTATCTGTAGTTGGATGATCGTGGTGATTTTAGACCGGTTCATCATCATGGTGATTTTAGACCATCTATGTGGTTCCTCCTTAGCAGCAGTGAGTGAAGTTCAGCTGGTGTGACTTTAACTGTAAGACTCAACATGCCCCATCCATGAATTTGTGTCTAAAATCCGATCTTCAAAAACCTTTCTTCCAGATCCATCAACACTTTATAAAACACTTTTATTATTTCATATTCAATTTCAATAATCCACACTAAGTGCAATCAAAAATTCTAACAATCACTTTATAAATTTACACTTGCTTTGGTCTCAGAGACAAAGGAAAACGATTACGAACTACAGGGGGTCATGACATAAATCTCAATGCACATTATTCTCAATAATAACTGCATTGTCATTTCCTTTACATCTGAACTGATGCATGTATAAATCTGAGCACTGAGAAACAGTGAGAATTGCATTATAAAAATAAATGAAGCCGAGTCTTTAGGTGTGTAATGTGTCCTCCTGTCCACTAGGTGCCAGTCCTCAGTACAGCAAAGGGACCTACATTCCTGTCTTCCCTTCTGGGGACCGGCAGAGTATATGGCATGGTCAGATCCTAGAGACCGCTGACAACGTTGTTACCATGGGCATCATAACCGCCTCGGACTGCATCGTGGGAAAGTACGGGTTGTACATAGCCGTGGTCACGCCTTATGGCATCCGCAGGACAAGAAGGGACCCCAGTATGGATGTTTACATCATCTTCAACCCCTGGTCACCAGGTGTGAGGCTGCTTTGTTGCCAAATAGACCTGATATGCTGGTATATCCCTCCTCAGCCCAATGTGTTTATCATGTCAGAAGGTAGTCACTCACACTTCATGTTTAATGTGTTCCGTCTCTTCCAAGGAGATTCCTAGAAGTGAATAACTTACAAGAATCGCCCAGGACTTGCAATAAAAATGCAAGGCCAGAAAAACTACCTGTTTCACCTTTGACCTGCTCCTGAGCCAGTGTGCTTTGTTTTTGTAGCTGATTCTGTGTTCCTGGACGATGAGGAGGAGCGGGAGGAATGTGTGATGAATGAACTGGGGATCATTTATCACGGCACGTATGATGATGTGGCTGAGCGTCCCTGGAACTATGGACAGGTGTGTGAGCTGTGGCATAAAACACAAGATTTTAATACAATTTGATTGGTTTTAATTTATCAACACCCGGGAGTCACAAAACTTGGTTCACCCTCCAAACAGTATAGATGGTCCTATGCATTGTGTATTTGTGAGTGTTTGCATGAACAAGCTCTGTAGGAAACAGCATAATTTTGCTCAGTGGAGTGTCGTCCAACACTTTCACATACCAGCTTGGATTTGGATCTGGGCTTAATGCCCAACATCTGAACAACACTTGTAGACATTAGAAACAAATGTAGAATTTGAGTTTGACAGTTTTTTTGTTTGTTTTTGGGGTTTTCTTTTTGCTTATTATTCTTACAGCCCAGATATTTATGCTTCACTAATCTGAGTTCAAATAACACGTTAACAGAGCAATAATCTGTTATTATGTATCCAAATTATGTTCGGTAACCTCAAAATGTTAAGGTTGCTTGGACAGTTAGAGCTTTTAAAATTACAGCATAACTTTCACAAGCAAAGTCCCACATTGTCCTGCATTTATGACACAGAGCCCCAGTCAACAGGAATGTCATTCTTGTTATCACTGTCTCCATTTTAGTTTGAGTTTGGCATTCTGGATGCCTGTCTGTTCATCATGGATAAGGCTGACATGCCCCTCACCAACCGTGGAGACCCCGTCAAAGTCAGCAGGAAGGCGTCTGCTATGGTGAGATAAGATGCTAATCAGCGCCTGGTCTTAAAGGCCTGCAAGATTACAGTCTGTCATATGGAGAACACAGAAAGTCAGCTGTTGTTGTAGTGTGTATTTAGGTGATGTGAGTTTTACATGTAGGACTTCATAAGTTTTTATTCGCACCTGTTTTTTGGGCTGTTATTTACAATGATCTCAGCTGATGTACAGCATTGCTGCCTTGACGCCATTATAGATCACAAAACCAAAGAAATGATTATCATTATCTGAACTGATACTCTTCCACTGTTTCTTCTTTCACAGTACGTCTTAAACGGGACTTGAGTCGCCTGACTTATCCCATTCATAGTCACTAATAACACCCCTCTTACGTGTTGGACTTAACAGGTGAACTCGCGTGATGATGAAGGAGTGCTGGTGGGGAACTGGAGTGGTGATTACATGTTTGGTGTGGCCCCCACCTCTTGGACAGGCAGCGTGGAAATCCTACTGGACTACGCAGGGAGTCAGGGAACGCCTGTCTGCTATGCCCAGTGCTGGGTCTACGCAGCCGTCTTTAACACCTGTGAGAGCTCCGATTCAACGTCTTTACTGCCCTCTGCTGACTGAAGACTGTTCTTACACATTTTAAATGCTTGTCAGTATTTCTTGTAATTTCAAGATTATTGGTTAGCATGAACCAGTAAAACTTGACACATAAGCCTTATCAAATTCTACAGTATGCTCAGATAGGAAAAACAGGTTTATTTATACTGTACATTTCATCCAAGGCAATTTGAGTTGCTTTTCAACATAAAATACAAATCTACAAGGCTCTTAATTCAAATAGAAACGAGTTGAGTAAAGTAAAGATATAAAAGTTGAACTGAAATAAGTAATATTTATAAAAGATTTAAAACAGTGCATAAAATCAAAGATAGAACCCAGCAGTGCAATAGTCTCAAAATCTAGATAGAATAAAGAGGGAGATGGTCCTCAAGATTGGAAGATCTTCTGATGGTTGGTTGGTTGATGTTTTTCAGGTTATTGAACAGAATCCTCTGATATTTGTAAACCAGAAGCATTGTTGTCTTATAGGTTTTTAAGCGTTTATGGTTTTTAGCATGTGGAATATGCTGTTCCTAACGTCTAAGCGATTGTCACATGATGAAGAAAGCTCTCTCTCTTTCTATTTATGTCTCTTTCTTTCTCACTATTTTTGCATTTCTTTCGTTTAGTCTTGCGTTGTCTGGGCATCCCGAGCAGAGTGGCGACTAACTTCTTCTCTGCCCACGACAATGACGGCAACCTGAAGATGGACGTCATACTGGATGAAAACGGAAAAGTGGACAGAAGCCGCACCAGGGACTCCATTTGGTCAGTCCTACACTCTAACAGTCGCACCAGGGACTCAGTTTGGTCAGTCCTACACTCTAACAGTCGCACCAGGGACTCCATTTGGTCAGTCCTACACTCTAACAGTCGCACCAGGGACTCAGTTTGGTCAGTCCTACACTC
>JAOXYF010000017.1:9185949-9209642 GCA_028565775.1 Sternarchorhynchus goeldii
AATCATATTAAACATACACATAATAATCAGATTAAATATGCACATAATAATCATATTAAACATACACATAATAATCACATTAAATATGCCCATAATAATCATATTACATGTTTTCTTGATATCTGTGTAACCTTTCTTTAATATAGTCATTTATAGGATAAGGCTCACTGTAATACCACACAAACGTTTTCATGTAACATTATAAATGCTTGTTCAAATGTTCTTTTTATTAATATACTTTGTAAAATTAATTTCCTTATAGACACTAAGGACAAATATACAACTTTTTTCACTATGGCCTTTTTGTTAGATCTTCTGTGAGATCTGCACAGGATTGAGTGCACAAATGGTGGATCACTCAGGACAAGGTAAGTGTGCAATAAGAATCCACTTTATTAATATTCACACTGTCCATACAAATTAATATATGGCTGCATTCACCGCACTCTCTTCAAATATATTTTTCTCTAATTTCATTGGCTGCCACAGCTGTCTTTCAGTCTCTAAGCTCTGAAATTGATGACATCACCATCACACTGGGCAGATGTCAGCTCTGTTTGGTGTTTGGTGACATCAGCAACGAATCCACCGATGTCATTGTAAACACTACGGACTTTAATAATTTGCAGACAGGTGCTGTCTTATGCTAAACACCAATATAATACAGTTCATTTTAATTTACCATACCGGTAAAATTTACATAGACATGAGCTATGTTGAATATTTGTGTTCTACTTAAAAAATGAGAGATATTTCTTCATTCTGAATTTTTTTTAGATGTGTGTAATGATATCCTAACTGTTGCTGGGCCGCTCGTCCAAGCAGATCTAACAGGAGGTAAGAAAGACTGTATTTTATAAAGTGTCTTTTGTTCAGTTTATTTGTATTAAATGAGTTTAGTAATGACAGTATTACTTTTTTATTATTACGTAGTAATGACAGTATTAAGTTTGCAACACGATTGATTTACAAACCAGAATGCCTGAGGCTTAAACGACATTAGCAACGTTTGATCACGTTCTTTGTTAGCGTTCTTTGCTGCCCAGTGCAGTGTCTGTGTGATACTTCAACTTTGCCCTTAATTCCATTTTTTTCATGAAGCACAACAATAGTCCTCGAGTACCGTATCTCATTGTTATTGCTCTAAAACAATGTTGAATCTGGAGTAGCATTCTAGATGTTGAGTGCTTTCCCTGACATCTCCTGATCTAGCACAAGTAGGCAAAGGAGAGATCTTTACCACCCAACCAGGAAACTTCCCCTGCAGGGTGATCATGCACGTGTGTGGTGAAAAGGATGCAGGAATCATCAAACATCTTGCAAAAGACATAGTGTCTAGATGTGAGCATGATGGCTATGAATCAGTGGCCATTCCTGCCATCTGTGCTGGTCAGTATTCCAATTTATCAAATGTAATCAGGCTTGGGTCGTCAAAATTTAGAATGCAATTAAGCATAAAGAATGTATGATATTAGGTGTTTTGTTCTGGTTTTTATTATTATTTCTTAACAAACACACACAGTGACATTAGCAATAACAAGACGAACATTCAAAACCACATTCTTTCACACACAGAGACACACACACGTGATGAAGTGTAGGGTATATACAGTATATCCTACTACAACTACAACAACTACAAATCTGTTCAGTTAGTTTCATTCTGCTATTAGCTTAATTTATTCAGGCAAGAAACATTCAAAATATATTTATTTCACTAATAATTAATCTTAAGTGGTGCAAAAACATGCACAATAGTTTGCAGGTGTTGAGGTGGAGGAACCCTGTGTGTGATACAGGCAGAGGAGGCCTGGATGCACGTGTGGTGGCTGAGTCCATTCTCCAGGGAGTGAAGGACGCTACAGCAGGGGCAAACTTCAAACACCTCAGAACCATTCGCATTGTTCTGCTGAAAATACATGTTTTCCTGGAATTCAAGTCAGTGGCACAGCAGACCTTTGGTACATTTACACAGATGACCGGTATGAACGCAGCTGTTAATACAATATTTATTTCATCATTTTATTACAAAACTGATATTAGATTTTACTTAAGCATAAAATGCTCAAAGTGTATACACTGATCATGCCACAACTTGAGCATGTAGAATTCAATTAATTAACTTTAATGTGAAAAGCAGATTAAAAACTTTTACCTCTCTTTCTCTAGCTCCTTCACCACTCACACCTCTCATGCCAGCCACTAGAGGGCAGCAACTGCCACATTTGTCCATAGACCTCCGCTCCCTTGTTCAGTCCCTGCCCGTCCAACAGACCATGGCTGAATTTCTTGTTGTGGGCTTATCTGCAAATGCTATCTCAAATGCCTGTCAAGGTCTTCAACAGGCTTATGAGAGCCAGAGCTCCACTCAGTCATTCTCCATTGATGAGCTCAAACATCTCACTGCAGCTGAAATAGACCACATTACCAATTATGCACTTTCCCTGGGTGTAGAGATAAGAAGTTGTGGCCCAGATGCTTCAGTAGTCAGTGGACTGACTAAAGGAGTAAATGAGATCATCCGGGTGATACAAGGATCTCTTGTTAGGCAGGTATGAAACCGAAGGGTGGTGTAATAAAGAATATTGTTGCGGCAAATTGTGAGAAATGTGATAATTGATTACTTTATCATATATTTTTATTTTTATATACTAAATGTTATGTCAGTAGAGGATAACATTGTCTTAAGATTATGGAAGGTTTAAAAGAGCAGGATGTTCTTTACCCCATTTACTCTCTGTAGGTGAGAGAGAAAGAGAAGGACAGTGTTTTTTCCTGTGTGAGCTGGTGCATTCTGGGATTGCGGGGCGACTGGGAGAGGCTGCCCAAAGAGGCCCATCATCAGCTGGAGAACCAGAACTTTGGGGGAGAGGTGACGGATGCCCAGGGGCGGAGGTGGATGGTCAGTCTGACTAAGATGGAGGCCATCCTGGTCGGATCTGCACAGGTGGCCAAGTTAAAGCGACTGGTGAACCTTCCAGGTGCAAGAACAATATTGTCAGTTCCTCTAAATAAGTCAGAAGCAAAATATAAAAGAATTACTCTTTTCTTAAGGAAATATAACAACAATGATGTATTTCTGTGTCAGATTTTTCCTTCCCCCTGTACTGGGACAGTATGGACCCAGGGGAGTGTGTGAAGTTGATTCCTCTGCACCCCAGCTCTGCTGAATACAATAGAGTGAAACAGGGCTTCAAGAATACTGTCCAAAAAGTAGTGCTGAAGGTGTGCTGTCATGAGTGTTTACTAATGAGTGAACAATTAGGAATTCATGAGTACAATACTGAATATTACAGAACACTGAATCTGTGAAGCACAAAGATTCAGCAGTAAGAGATTGAAGACTTGGTGTGTATGGGGGTATAAATGGTGTGTGCATGTGGGTAGTTGATTATATTGGATGCATTGTAGAGTCTGAAATTAGACAAAAGCAGACAGTTAACCTTGTTTTGTTTTCTCAGATCGACCGCATTCAAAATTTGCGTCTCCGTCAGGCTTATGAAGTTCGTAAGAAACAGCTGCAGGAAAAGAACGGGCCACTAGTAGGAGCCGGCGAGCGAACCCTGTACCACGGAACCACAGACGTTGCCTGCTCATCAATACAGAACTCAAACTTTAACCGCAATTTTGCTGGGCAAAATGGTAATAACTTATTTGTTAGTTGGCGGGTTAAGTGCTTGATTTCTTTTGAAGTTGGTTGAATTTTTCACACATATTTCAGTGCAGAGTTAAATCACTAAAATGATTTATCTGTTGAATTGTCCCCGGAATGGACTGAACTGCACATGGTTCGTAGATATTTGTTGCAATACGTATGTGTATGTATAATTTTAATACATTTACTTTGCAGCAACAGTATACGGTGCTGGAACATACTTTGCGGTGGATGCCAGCTACTCTGCCAACCCCACCTACTCTGTACCCGCCTCAGACGGGGCACAGCTTATGTTTGTGGCCCTGGTCCTCACGGGTTGCTACACGCAGGGGCAAAGTGGCATGAAGAAACCACCCCCTCGCTCGCCGCAGGACCCCAGTGCCTGCTTCGACAGTGTGGTAGACAACATGCAGAAGCCCACCATGTTTGTGGTGTTCCATGACTGTCAGGCCTACCCAGACTACCTCATTACATTCAAGTGAAGGCAGGTAGAGGACAGACACATTTAGATCCATCACGTTTCTCTCCCACACATGATGAGTGACCAGTAAATGTTCTGTCGTTAATTATAGTAAGTGCATCATATTGAAAATGCTAGCCTGCATTACCCAGGAACAGGCTGTTATGTAGATAATGTAGATTAGGTTTTATTGTTAGTCTGGTTTACTTGGATCATTGTTTAATTTGACACCCTTGCCAAACGGTGAACAAGAATACAGATTATTTTTACAGATTGTTTTTGTTGGTAGTAGGTGGTAGCTTTAGAGTTGTGCTGTGGTTATGTAAGTCAAGTTTCACCTTCATCATGTGATGATCATCTTTGTGAGTTTTTGTATTTTAATACACCTTTGCTGCAACATTTCTAGAAAAAAAGATTTATAACAAAAGTCAGACCTGCATAAGTGAAAATTGGGTTTAAGCTTGAGATCCAGCATGTCCTCAACATGAATCCAGGACTTCTTCTCCATGCTGTAGTCATCCAGTCTATCAGGTATTGACACCAGCACCTGCACATGCAGGAGTCCAGGAGGGCCAGTTAGGTCTTTGTTTTCACTCATGAATTCTTATGGCCAAAAAGATAAGTTCTTCTATAGAACTATTTACATTTTGGAATTGCACCACTCACTCTAACCAGCTGGCTAAAGTTCTTAAGGAGAAAGTTTAATCTGAAACCACCTTGCTATTTTCAAGTATTTACTCATCTGTCCCTTTCCTTCTGGAGAATAACAAAAGACAGTGTGTAAAAGGGTGATTGTAACATGCTAATGTAGTGCCGAAGTAATGAAGTGAGGCAGGATGTCAGGCACGGAAAATAAGGCCTTGTTTAATTAATCTTAATAAAGAAACGACGACCAGTGAAGAAACACCCAACGTTAACAAAGACATACACGTGCTTAAATACACACACTTAAACACACACACTTAAACACACACACTTAAATATACACACTTAAATACACACATGCTAGATAAGATAAGCAAGACAGACATCCAGACGCCACGCCCACAACACACACACCGACGTACACACTCACATAACACATAAACAAATGACAGTGATGAATTGTTTACGAGAATATGTCTCCAGTCCTTCCAGCTCCCGGACAGCACTAGTCCAATTTTTTGTCTGGAACACTGGGTCTGGTCCCAGTTCACTTGAGGATACTGGTGTGCTGGAATGTAGTAACATAAGCATCAAAAAATAAAACTAAGCAAAATTTGTAGAAAATCAAAATAGTTTCCAGACAAGGGAACCAGAGATTATAAACATGAAATTCACAAGACCGAGCTCATAGATACACGTGTAGGATTTTACAATGTCCAGCCATGTACTGTGAGGCAAGCATTCTCTATTCAAGAGAGACTTGGGATATTTCAACATTATATAAGAGTGGCTTGATCCTGGACAGCTGGAGTAGAGCACACTAGGTGCCTTCATGTCTGTAACAACTATGTCTAAACACTTGAACACTTGGATCTGGTCCTGCAGAACCTTCAAGTGTTTAGAGTCCACAAGTAATTAGATGTAATTAGATGTAATTAGATGTTGTATAAAAGCATTGGTGACCATTGCTTCCTCCAACCAACCCCATGTACTATGAGATCTTTATTCTTTGAGACCCTTGGTATCTCACTCACCCACAGATTTTTCTACATACTGTGTGAACTATGAAGAGTGATTCGGTCCATGTTCTTTGGGTCTCCACCACCTTACATCTATACATGTGTGTGAACATGGTTCTTAGATCAGGCTCATGATATAGCTTGACCTCAAGTGTTATCATTCACATAATTCTTATGCTTGCATGTAGGTGAATGTGTTTATTTAAAATCCCAAAATAGTTTAGTGTACTGGAAGTACAAATCTCTTCTCTCCCTATCTGTGTAAAAGGTAGCTAGGATTAATATCACTCCAAACAGTCATTATTCCTGAAGTGATTACACAGTTCCTTGTTCAGTGTAATAAGACTCTTGCTTAATTAAATCATTCTGCAAATTCAGCTTGGCTCTTGTAAACAATTAGGTGGTACTGCCCCTTAGTGTGCACTTTACCACCTCTTGTATAAAATCATGGACATGACACTGATTGTGCCTTTCGGCTCACAAGTTTTTCAAAGTTTTTAAACTATGCAATTTACACTATGGATGCTGTTGATGGAACAGCAAAAAATTACTGCTTGGGCCTCCTACTGCCTAGGAAACCTATCTGATCTAGACTATCTGATTATTTTTGGAGTGAAGTCATATTAGATCATTCAGATGTGCTCTCACAGATTCTAAGTTACCAAGACGACCATTTTAAGTACACTAACATTTAATTGGCTGAATGTTATGAGGTCATGTCACCTTCAAATTTCATGCTTACTGCCAGACATGAAGCTGGTGAGAGCTGATAAAAAGGTGTCTGTCTACACCTCAACGATGGCCGAACATATAGTGTTTCAGATGATTTCTCCCTGCCTTTATTACGTAACATTACCAGCCTTTCCTCTGTAGAAAATAATTCTAACTGATGTTAGTTAACCTTGTTAACTAGCATTACCTAGCAGACTAACCCTGACTTTTGTTAGCAGTCAGGTTGCTAACAGGATTAAACATTTAATGTGTGGGTATATCAAATTATGAGCCGAATTTCAGTCTAGAAATCCCATGAAAATGTCAATATTAATGAATTAGTTTGTATGCAGGAAACACAGCAGCAATATAGTGAAGTAAACACTAGGCTGCTGAAGCAAAAGGTGTATCTTCAGGCCTTCAGGTGAGAATTCTGAATTATTACTCATAGGAAGACATCAGTACTGGTTAGTTTTAGAAAGTTAACATATGTGGTCATGACTTTTTATGAAAAAATCTGAACATGTTGCTTTCATAAGATCCCATTCACGCAATATTTAAAACTGACCTGAAAATAAACAGAACCCCAGATTTAACCAAATGTTAAATGATTCATCAGTGCGTTGTTTTTGTTGTTGTGTTTGTATTTTATTTTTTGTTTGTTTGCTGTTGTTGTACACCTTTCTTATTCATTGGTCTTGCATTAGACATTTTAATGCATACAGCTCTTGGATCCTTACCAATGTTGAGACCAAACCACGTCCATGCCAAAAAGCATCTAGAATTGGTTTAATCAGTTATTTTCCTCACTCTGCTATATATTGCTTAGTTGTTATATACCTAAATTATGTATATTTATATAAATAATGTCAAAAAAATGTTGGAAATATAAGAAACATGAGATATGTTTATAGAACAAATAAAATGATTCCTAATACATCCCAATGATTCTGAACACTAGTTTGCCCAAAGTTAGGAACATTTTCGTATGGTAAACCAGCCACTTAGTTGCCCACACGCCCCTGCTGTGGAACGATTAGCTAACAGGACGCGAGTGTTTTCCGTCTACGGCAGTAAAACAGAGTTCCTCTCCGCTGCAGGACTCACAGTCAGCAAAGCCAAAGTTTGCAAGCGAATGTTTCCTCTTGTGGAAAAAAAAATGCAGGAGAAAATATAATGATACATGTCAGCTTTTATCCCGTGTCAGAAGTACAATTCAAAGAGATGTACATCTACATTGAACAGCAGCTTGCATAAACGTTAATGATACGGCTGTGCGATAATGTTTCAGAGGTGAGAATTAGAGATGGTCGTGAAATATGCAGATGCCATATTTCTCAGTGAAATGAATAATTTTTTTCTCTCTGTGCATATCTGTCTGTCTGTCTGTCTGTCTGGACAGCTATATACGCGAATATTCGATATTTGCGAGAGAGAGAGAGAGAGAGAGAGACGTTAACTGTAAATCTAGGTCTGTCTGAATTCACACTAGAGTTGCAATGTCAACTGTTGGCAAGGAGGAGAGGTGATGTCCTCAGTATCAAGAAATTGTGGTCATTATAATTTAAATCTCCTTAGGAAGTGTTTCTAGTTCTAGTTCTTTAGTAAAACATATAAAGTAATTGAATTTTTTCTTAGAATCTAATTTTTTTCTTAGACTCCCAACACAGTCCATGTTAAGATTATTCTGCTTTATTTGTGAGACACACACGATTTCCCACACTAATATAAACAAGACTCATGGCTTCTCTGACCTCTCCACTTCCAAGGAATTACATCACATACTTCCCTGATACTCTGAAAGAGGCCATCTGTGAGAAGTTTCAAGTATGTAGTCATTGTTAATTTGATGCCAAAGTTATTTTGATTAATCTGTTCTGAAACTGAAATACAAGTCATCGGGGTCGTACAGGCACTGATGTTGACTTTGACTAGGATGATCGATTGTGTAGCAGTGGCAGTTTTCTTTCATATCTTTTTCAATAATTTTGGCCCAGCAGAGTTTTTTGGCCCATCATCGCTCGAATGACAGCCAGCAGAGAAGTTGACCTCTCGACCTTTAGGTCATCAATAATTTTGACAGAAGTGGCATATTCTCTCTGCTGTTGCACTATTTCAGTTAAAGACCAAATTTGTGCTTTCTTTGTAGTTCGGTTAGCTTGTCTGGCCACACGTCAAACCGAAAGTCCTGTGAATGCTGTTTTAAAATAGACTAAACAACCAATTTACTTATATTACTGTTTCTGAAGTGATATAAATGGATGTAATATTGGTAAAAAAAAAAAACTATGCAAATTAATATAAACTTATGTAAATAAAGCTTATGTAAATTACTTCAAAACCAAAACAGGCATTATTATACACAACTAGGATTGATGAATCAATTTGATCATTTTTGAGCAGTTTTCTAGGGGGGTCTTTTACTGATCATTTGTAGAATATTTAAAATAACAAAAACTTTGTATTATACAAGTCCTTTCAATATTTTATCATATTTTTCAATATTTTATAATATAAGTTTTTATTAAAACAATGTTGAGCAACTCCCAGTGGAGGAATTCTCAGGTCAGGTAGTGAAACTACCCACACAGTTTTTTTTTCGGTGTTGTGACATCAGTATTGCCACTTGACAAATACAAAGCTACGCACCGCAAGGTTTCATATGGGAGTGATACCCACTCTCATATTTCTCATGTTTCTTTCATGAGTAAATCATTTTGCATAGACGATCGGCTGTTCCAACGTGCTTCAACATGCCACAGCACAATTCTGTTCCTGAGAAGGATAGTGAAAGTCATTGGATGTGAGGTTATTGAGGCCCTTATGCATGACATGAGAGATGAAGTGAGAGTGAGATAAAAATCAGAGAGCTAGGGTTAGGGTTAGGGTTAGGGTTAGAGTTAGGGTTAGGGTTAGAGTTAGAGTTAGAGTTAGGGTTAGGGTTAGGGTTAGAGTTAGGGTTGGTTAGGGTTAGGGTTAGGGTTGGAGTTAGGGTTAGGGTTAGGGTTAGAGTTAGGGTTGGTTAGGGTTAGTGTTAGTGTTAGGGTTAGGGTTGGTTAGGGTTAGTGTTAGTGTTAGGGTTAGCGTTGGTTAGGGTTAGTGTTAGGGTTAGGGTTGGTTAGGGTTAGTGTTAGTGTTGGTTAGGGTTAGTGTTAGTATTAGTGTTAGGGTTAGTGTTAGTGTTAGGGTTGGTTAGTGTTAGGGTTAGTGTTAGTGTTAGGGTTAGGGTTAGGGTTAGGGTTAGTGTTAGTGTTAGGGTTAGTGTTAGGGTTAGTGTTAGGGTTAGGGTTAGTGTTAGGGTTAGGGTTAGTGTTAGTGTTAGGGTTAGTGTTAGTGTTAGGGTTAGGGGTTAGGGTTAGTGTTAGGGTTACATGTGATAAATGTGAGCAGGAGGACATGCAAGGGTTCCTTTCTTCTCTTTTTATTATTTTGTAATCATTTACAGATTAAATGGTGTGAACATAACAACCATCATGTGTATATATATATATATTCTCAGGTTTGTAAGCAGAAAGCTATTTCCAAATTCTCTGGAAGTATTAGAAATCATTGCTGAGCAGAAGGGTATCACAGGGGATTCCAGTGAAGAGCCGCTTGTGTCTTAGCTGTTATACAAATTATTACTGCCAGCAAATTAGCAGAAATGCAATAGGAAGAATAAAACTTTACATTCACAATTTTTCATACAGTCCACAGAGTTCAGTCCGTAACCAACAACCAGTTCAGTCCACAGAGTTCAGTCCGTAACCAGCATCCTTTCCCCTGGCCCCTGCACACCTTGGCCCAGTTTCAAGCCCAGCTAAGGGATCTTCTGCCTTTTGATGTTTTACTAAGAAAACCTGGATGAGCCTCTGGTTTGGCAGATACAAGTCAGGAATAGCAAATAAAATAGGAAAACGATTGTCCAGTGTATGTGAGCCTTCCTGTTTTGCACACATGTACAAGAACATACCCAGGGAGTGACTGGATAAACATCATAGTTTACAGGGTGAAGGATGTGTTGGAAGCTGTTGGTTCCTTCTAAATTTTAATTTATGTTTTTCTGGGAGACATGTTAGTCAAATGCTCTGTAAAGCTGTTCTGTCAAGATCTGTAATGTCATTTTGTCTTGCTGCCAAGTTACGTGAGCACTGTTCTGGCTGTTCGTCATGCTGTCAGTGTGTGGGAGTGACTGGTATCCCTCTTAATACACATGAATGCCCACATTATTTCATGTTTGTTTAAGTGAAGAGTGTAAAGCCCAGCTATGCAATATAACTGAAGTCATTTCCAAAGAGATTAATTATCCAATCAGCAAGGAAAACAGCAAAACACCTCTTTCATCAAGGAAAGCCTTCAAAGTAAATTCTTACATTATTTTATTTATTAATACATTTTATTTGAGCTATAATTGGTAATTATTATACATTATTCATGTTATTTTATTTCCTCTCTGTTTGAAATCTTGGCATGAACATAATGATTAATAATAATAATAATAATAATAATAATAATAATAATAATAATAATAATAACAATAATAAGGTACATGTATGTAGTGACTTTCCCAAACCCAAGGACACTTTACATTAAACCAAAACCTCCGAGGATTTTTTTTTTTTTTTTTAATTGTACTTTAAAAGATGACAAAGAAGAGCAGAAACGAAGAGACAGAGGCAGAGAGGCAGAGAGGCAGAGAGGCAGAGTCAGAGAGTTTTGCATATGCAGTTTTAATGTCTGTTAGGAGAGTAAAGCAATAAACTCAAGGTTATGTGCATTCATGTCCGAGATGTTATTACAACGTAAGTGCACAAGATCACAATGTTGTAATTACTGATCAGAAACTATACATGAATTGTACACATGAGTTTTCTATATATGAGTTGGGGTAGTGATATAAAAACACGGTGGACGTTGCTTCCATCTAAGACTCCATGTTGATTTTTGTGGCAAATTTATATTTCAGCTGTGTAACATTAGCTGGTTTGCATTCTGATATCTTGTGTTGCTTTGGTAATCAATTGCAGTCTGTTTATTTGTTTTGTGTAAAAGTTCAATTTGTGCATTCAGAATATGTTAAGTCAGAATTCAATCAACTACCATGTAGCTACAGTACTTGAAGACCTAACAACTTTTTTTTTTACAATATAAGTTCACTTTGAAGGTCTTTCTATGTAGTGAAAACATTTGGTCAAATTATGTTTTTTATGAATATGTATATTTTATTTTTATGAAATGTTTCAAGTAAGTGAATAAGAAAAACACCACTATGAATGTAATACTGCAAACTTCATGTATTCTGTGATACAAGAACAGCTCCTCAAATGCAGCTTCTACAGGTTTGGCAGGATCAGGGCAAAGCACTGGAAACCTGTACCTGTGGGCTGGAGTGGTGGCATGGGTGAGCAAAGGAACGTGGGCGTGATCATGACCACAAGATTGGGAGCGGGGGAGTGGTTGTGAACGTGCTTGGCTTTCGCGTGTGTGTGATATGTACTTGTGAAGTGCAGAATGGGACAACTGTGTACAGTGAAAGAAAGGCACATGTTTCACCTACTACTCTACGCATTTAAACCCAATGTGTTGGCGTAGAAGTGTGAAGCAACAAATACAGAGCCACAGTCCAGTACAAACGAATCAATAAAGATCCCCCTTCTCTAGAAAACATGCTTCCATGAAACTGCGGAGGAGGGCACATTGTGCAATCCATGACTCTCACCAGAGAAAGGAGTCCCTATAAAAGGAACTGGAGCTCAGCTGTGGACTGAGACAAAGGTGACGCACAAGTAAAGCAGAGGTATTACAAAAGATGAACCCTACAGCTCTCCTCATCATCTGTCTAACCTGCATGCTTTTGTCCCCGATGGAAGGTGAGTTCTTTTTATTGCTGTGTTGCCATGGTTTTACAGAGTAATAACAGTGGATATGCAGTTGGACCTTTTGAAACATCATTTGTGTCAAACAGTTAAAAAGATTAAGAATTTGTCTTATTATTTAAAAAAATTGTGGATCATTTTAGATCTAATCATAATTTTCAGTATAATGCATGAGAGTGAAAACTCATATGCAGGATACTGTGTACCTGCCTGTGTATCAGTGCATTATAAAACTGCTTAACATTTAATTGGCACAATACGTAACAAAAAGGATTTTTAATTATGCACATTAGATTTGCAAATGCACATTATGCATATGCAAATTGTGAATGTTATAATGTTATATGGGTGGTCTTTCTCTGCGCCTCCACTGATCTCCCTCCAAAACTCTCCCTACTAAAACTACAGGTAGAGGAATCATCAAAAAACCACGATGCAGATGTGTTGAAAACCACAAGAAAGAAATCCCTCGTTACAGGATTAAGACACTGGACATCTATTCTGCCAGTTACATATGCAAAAAAGATGAAATAATGTAAGTGAACATTAGCCACAGTTACATGATTGTAAAAGTTTGCTATATGTGATTTTGGGACATCTGTGAGTAAAGTTCATTGCTCAGATGAACAAACAGAGGGTGATATTTAAAAAAAAAACTACTTCCCACATTTGTTATTAAAACCTATTTTCATAGCGACACAGACAGCCTTAGCCCAGATTCTCTAAAACTTTAACTATTTCCAAATATAAACTGATGTCTTTTCTCTCGTATATAGTGCCACTCTGAAAAACAGACAAACGCAGATCTGTCTCAACCCTGATGACCAGTGGGTTCAGGCTATAATTAAAAATGTAAGTTACAATTAAATATGAAAGTTTTTCTTTTGAAATACTCTTACATGTTGATGTTGAAAATCATTTTCTCATTTTTGTAGAATGGGACGTCTGGACTAAAAGTCTACCGATATGAATAGGAAAGACAAGAGACAGCAATATGAAGAAAGAAGAGTTTTTATTTTAAAATTAAATAGAATTGAGTTTATTGCTCATTATATGAGTAGATACTGGTGTGTTTTTTGTAGTTGTTCTGTACTAATACTGTATTACCACACTGTGAAACAAATCAATATGTGCTTTAAAGATGGTATATTATATACTTTTATTAACATGTAAACAATAATTTATAAAGTGTTTTTAAACAGTCATACTGAGAGTTTGTTTTTTTGCGTATCACTCAATAATAATAACGGTATCAGACTCCCTTGTAAAATATTAAAAATAAACATCTCTGGAATTCACAAGTACAACATACTGTACTGGATAAGGCATTGAATCATCTTATTAACCATCACAGCCACACAGAGGCTTTACTAAACCCAGATTAATGGACATTTGCCTCAGTGAAATGTTTCCAATTATGGCATAAAAAAATCTATACAAAACACATAATGTTTTAACGTGGATTGCTGAAGAGAACTAACCAACACAAATATTAGCATCATGCATATTCACTACAGGTACTACATTTCCCATAATGACCCATCATCTTTCTAAGCAGTTGAGTTTCTCTCAGTTTTTCACTATAAGGAGCTAGCAGGAGAAACTGACCTACTTATAATATAATAACATACACTCACAACACACACGGAACGCAGATAACATTATATCAATTCAAATGATAAATGAATTACAATATCCAAAGAAATTAACACAGTTTTTAAAACCTTTTTATCAATGGTTGTATATTTACATGGGCAACAGCAACTCTGAGGAGCTGATTTCATTGTTCTAGAGGTTTCGTTTTTTCTAGAAGCTCTCAAGAGGGAAAAGATCGCTTACATGCTCCTATAACAGAAGCAGACGCTATTATGTGTATGAAAACTGGGAAATCACTTTGTATAGGCTTCCCTGTGGAATATTATAATAAATATGTAATACTCACAGTTCTCCAAGAAACATTTCAATATTTACTCCCAGAACATTTTAATGAAGCTAGAATATCACCAGTACCAAAAAAAGTTATGACATATTAGTAAATGCTTAGTAAATGTTAACTGCAAAATAATATCCATATTAGCACGGAGGTTACATAATTTCTTACCATAAATTATTCATAAAGATCAGGTAGATCAGGTAGCAGATCTTTTACTGATAACATGAGACGATTAATGCACTTAATGTGGATGAATAAACTAAAGCCACACCTTATGTCAGCTATATTGTCACGATGCGGAGACCCCCCCCTACTGGTGTTCGCCGGTAGCGACAGCAGCAAAGCACATGGACGGGTCAGCAGCCCCCGTGGGGGGCGGGGCTCCCATTTTGATCCAAGTGCCCATTACAGTCCTTGTTTTTGTGTTTGTGCCCTTGTTTGATTTTTTGTCTGTTCCTGTGGCTGTGGTTCCTGGTCCATTGGAGGGTCTGAGACCGGTCCATGGACATTTGGCGCTCCAGGAGAAAGCGCCCCTTGTGGGGATGGGGGTTCTGTCATGGTAACCGCCCTCGCCTCCTCCCTCTGTCCCGTGTCTGTGTGCGCGCGTCTGTGTGTCTTGTCGTGTGCTTCGTGTGTTTTATCAGTGTATGCGTCGGTTTGTGTGACATGGGCGTGGCGTTAAGTGTTTGTTTCGTTATCTGTGTCTTGTCTAACGTGAGTGTATTTAAGCGTGTGCATTTCACTCCTTGTTTGTCGGTCTTTGTCGATGTATACATGCGTTAACGTTGTTCGTGTTTAACGTTTGTATTGAATTAAAACGAAGCCTTTCTCCTGTGTTCGGCATCCACTTCCCTTCATATTACAATCTGGTTAGTGGAAGTTACTCTGGTAACTGCTGAAACTTTAATGAATTATACTGCAAAGTATTTGGTTATTGTATTAATTCTCACTAATCAATGCTAGTGTCTCAAACCAGTTCCGCTAATTCACTATCCACCTGCAAATTGTACATTTAAACAAACAATTATCGTCCAAGTGATCGTGATACAAATTCAGTGAAGGAATACCCCATGTGAATGTTACAGGGCCTTTCGTTTAGTCGTGTGACCTTTTTTTGGAAATGTTATGTAAGTGAATTAATGCATCTGAGTGGAAGAGTGATTGAGAATGAAATGATTAGAATACAGTTATGTAAAAGAAAACATTTTAATTCTTATGTACTTCCCTAGAATGTTACTTGTTTGAATGTTTTGTAAGAACACACTGGTTTAAACATAAACATCACGTTGTTATTCAGCTCAACCTCCTAAAGTGCTCCCATGTCGTCACCTGTGCTGTGTTTCCTCCTCTGGTTCTCTGTACTAGCGCACATCAGACTTAAAACACTGATGCTCACCTACAAAACCATAACTGGACCAGCTTATACATAACTAAAGACTCTAGGCAAACTCGGCTCTGCACCACGTTGCCTTTGAGGCTCTAGTACTGTTCAACTTCAATCATCATCCCTCACAAAGAAGACATGTATCAAAACTCTGTCTTGGTACCCAGGTGGTAGAATGAACCTCCACAGACTGTCCATACAGCTGAGACACTGGCTTTCTTGAAAACACATCTCTTTCCATGAGGAAATGTCTGCTAGGAATGCGAAGGTACAAGCAGAAACTTGAGTGTTAGACATTTCTGTTGAAAAGAGCCAGTCACTAAGCACTTCAGTTTTTAAGTAAAAAAACCCCTTCTTTTATTTATTTACTCTTTTCTTTCCACTCTGACCGGGGATTTAGCTTGATAGTATTCTTAATACTGACCTATGTGTTGTAACATGAGGATTGGAGGATCTGATCTGTGTCTGATAGACACTACACACTACACTTGTAAGTTGCTCTGGACAAAGGGCATCTGTTCAATGCTGTATATATAAATGTCAGCATAATATAGACTGTTATCTGGAGTGTTATTACTTGTTGTATTATCATAATGTTAACTGTAAAATTACGTGTCACATGTTAATCAACAAAACCCCCATTTGAAACATGCTTGAACCATGTTTACAGAACTCATGTGACATAGGTGTGACATTAAACAGAGTGAATGCAACAAAAGAACTGTTATAAAGTCACCAGTAGCACAACAGAAAAATAAACGTTGTACATTGTGCAATGACAATAAAGGTATCTTATCTTCTCTTATCTTCTCTTATCTTATCTTCTCTTCTCTTCTCTTATCTTATCTTATCTTATCTTATCTTATCTTCTCTTACCTTATCTTCTCTTATCTTCTCTTATCTTCTCTTCTCTTCTCTTCTCTTCTCTTCTCTTATCTTCTCTTATCTTCTCTTATCTTATCTTATCTTCTCTTATCTTTTCTTCTCTTATCTTCTCTTCTCTTATCTTATCTTCTCTTCTCTTATCTTATCTTATCTTATCTTATCTTCTCTTATCTTACCTAAACAGTGTTGTAGGCAACAGAGCTGCAGGGTTTGCAGCAGCTGTATGTGATACGGTGGGTTTAGTTACCTGTGCTTCTTAACTGTGGAATTGAACAGAGAGACAGGTGCATCAGATCACCTGGATCACCAGTAAACAGGAGATTGTGAGGGTAAGCGCTTGGGGCTTGTGGTTGGTGGATTGTTGGCTGATTGTTCAGTGAGGTGTGATAATGGTCAGAGTTGAATGCTTGAGCATAGCAGTTTTATTTAAACAAAATCTGATGGACTGACTTGGACAAGCAAGAACAGGAAGAACTGGCTACTGAAAGCTTAAAGGGAATGAGGAACCACAAACAAGGCACGAGAAACTCAGAAACTCAGCTGATAAGAGTGAGGAAATGACAAAAACCCAAGCTGTGGTGGGAGGTTTCTGTGGGGTATAAAATGTTTCCAGAGCTAGGAACAGGTGAGTGTGATGAAGGATGACCTGGTGGGCAACAGACAGGGGGGTAAAATGTCATGGGTGTGATATAGCAGTTGTTAGGTTCTTTAGCCTCTTGTCCAGCCTCGGTGCTACTCTTACCTTCAACTCTCCTCTATTCAGTCTGTTTTCTCTCAGAGAGCCGGCCCTAATCGAGAGTTGTAGTCAGAGAAGTTCTAATTTACAAAAACAAGGGAACAAAGGGAAGATATTTGTAGGGCTGAGGTGTGTGTGTGTGTGTGTGTGAGAGAGAGAGAGAGAGAGAGAGGAAGGGGGCAGACTGCTTGGGGACAGTTGGAGATTAGCCAACTGCCACTGGTTGTCATGAGCACTTCTTGAGGACAAAAGAGGAATAGAGAGAGTTACATCACAAAATGATCAGTACCATCAGTAGTTCATGCCTAAGTAACATGTTCTTTCTATAGGCTAACAAAGTGCTTTTATTCTAACAACAAAAAATCTGATTCTTATAGCAGTATGTTTATCCATGAATGTAGTGTTCATTGATGCATAGCCTGCAAATTGTATTTTTAATGTAACAATTTATGCATAATTTTGAAAAACATTTGAATACATTTTAATTGCAGATTTTATTTGTAATATTGCAGCACAAATGTGACGGCATTAAAAGAAACATATTAGTGTTAAAAATTAAATATAAATTGCATGTCACTTTGCTTTCAGTGTTCTGACCATTTTGACCACTGGCTAAAACTCATGAGATCTACTGCAATGCAATGATGCACATCACAGATTTTCTAGGAATGTCTTGAAATTACATGAGTCTTGTAGATCTAGGCATTGTTTTAAAAACTACAAACTGCACATTTAAGGTATTGCACACAATACTCCTAACAAAATGGAACAGTCACTGTTAACATAAAGGTCAGCTTGTGGGTGGTGGGCTTCATGACCACATGTTCACAGGGGCTGGGTCAGGACCATGAGGAAATGTGGTTGTGATTTTTAAGAAATAACTAAGCAGTTTCTATATGCTTCCTCTTTTAAGAGGGTGTGGCAATAGATCCAGTGCATATCAGCCCTTATATACTTGCAGGCATTACTGTAAACAAGTACAAACCCACACATTAAAAATACTATTTATTTGTTTTTAATTGTAAGCACCAATCAATTTTACACCTTTGTTTGAAGTCTACCTTAGGTTTTGAGACACCTTAGTTTAAGGACTGTCTAGTGTAAGATACTATGGTAGGGATGAGTATGTCTATCCCAGCCCCAGAGCTGGAGCCCCCAAGTCCTGTATAAGGAGTTCACTCCTCCTCTTCTAAGCTTCCCATCTAAAGGCATCTAAAGCACAGAAGGTCACTAAGGATGAAACTCTTGAAGCACTAGTATGTTCTCTCAAAGTTCTGAGGGACTTTTTGAACTTAGAGGCCCACAGCACGAAGAACGACATCCAGATAGGGGCCATGCAGCTGATCAACATGTGAGTGGCTAAAGTGAAACCAGTGCTGTGTGTTTGCACATGAGCAGCATGGATCATCGCACACACACACACACACACACACACACACACACACACACAGCCTTAGGGAAGTACACAAAAATCCCTTTAAGGGTCATATGATCGCTGTAAATTTAATATTTAAGCTTGTGTGCTGTGATACACAGAGCAAATGCTTATTTGTTGTTTTCAGACAACAGCACAAACTACACCATGACTTCATTTCTCCTGCTCATTCTAATGACCAACGGCCTTCTCCTAAGCTATGGTGAGTAACAGGCTTTTTCATTTTAAAATGACAATCTAAAAAAATATCAGATGGTGAAATGATCTTTTTTGTTAGTTTGTTTGTTTGCTGAGATATTTATATTACTGAAATAATCTCATAATCTCACAATGTTTTCTTTTTGTTTTTTGATCAGGATTTTTTTTTAGTTTTTACAGATAATATTTACATTTAGATTTTTTACTGAATTTCTTATCTGTATGGACAGAACCGATGCTAATATACTATTGAAAAGTGAATTGATTTTAAATTTAAATTCTATAACTGTGTGTACATTCCTTTGAAGTTATATGTTATACTATAGGTATCTCTCTTTAAAAAGCTCAGCATATCACACTAGAGTTCTATCTGTATTTTTATTACAAATCTTCCTGGATTAAGCAGAAACAGGATGTCTAGCTGTGACCTGCCATTGACTTCTGCATCAGCTCATCTGTTACTCAACAGCATGTAAATCATGTACTCTCAACCTTTTCACCTCCAGTCCACTTTTCTCCACTAGGTCCTTGAAGCTCCTCACTTATTAAAACTCTTTGATTCCCTTCGTTTCAGTTTGTGTAAATGCTTACACACACAGATACGTTATGACACTTACTGACAGCTACAGATGATACAACATCACAATATCCACTTGTTTATAGGAATTTGAATATCCAGACTGTTCTGTTTGTAAGACATTTACAGTTTTTATTGAAGGCATTTATAAGATGCTCTTATCTATGCTCTTCTCAGCTATGCAACCCATTGGAAAAGGCTACAACAGTCGCTGCATGTGTCTGCAGCTTGAGACCAGGATCATCCCTCCCCACATCCTCCGGAGTGTAGAGGTCTTCCCCAGAGGCCCTCACTGCAAGAACACAGAGGTCATGTAAGTGTTGGAATCATTCACGGCCTAATGAATGTGAAGAAAATTAAGTCATTAAAGAGCTAGAATGACAAAAACACATATATTTCCCTACACATTTAGCAATAGAAACATGAGTAAACAAGTTGTTTCGTAGCTCTCTGCTAGTCCATACTCATTGAATGCTTCAGTTTGGATAACCTCAGATAGGAAAAGATCATGTATGTATGTACTCTTGCTTATACATACATGTGTAATAGAACTTTTACTTTTGCACCAAATGGCCACTTATTGTAACTGAAGTAGATACAGATGTTGCTCTTTCATTTTAACAGTGTTTTACTTTTAGCCAAGTTAAGGATTTCTGATATAACTAAAAATGATAGCTGAAAATGTTCTAACTTAATGATGTTTCTAATCATTTTTCTCAGTGCCGGTTTGGTGAGTGGAGAGAGGATTTGCCTGAATCCTCGGATTCTGTGGGTTAAGAAGCTTGTTCGCTTCATTGAGAAGAAAGAAAGAGATTATAAAAATGAGTTGATAAGAGCCTGAAGACATTCATGGGTGCAATGCCATCACACACCTCCTTCAAAACATCCCATGAAAAGTAATTGTTTGTGTCCTGGTTAATGGACAAACTCTGCTTTTGTTCAGATCAGTCTCTAAGCAAGTATTAACCGCTGTGCTACATCAGCTACTAGACCAACTGACTTTAAACCTTAAATACATGTGTGTTTTGTCCACTGTTTGAACTCACCTTGTGCTGATAGCAGCTTAACATTCTACAGACAGCCATGAAAACATTTGTAAAACATTTTACTGTGTAAAACATTTTACTGACAACATGCTGTAAATTATAGCTGTTTTATAAATACTATTTTTTTACAACAAAATATAACAGTATTACAGTTAACATTTAACTTTAGAGAACAATGTTTCAAATGCATATTTCAAATCACTGGTACATGTTGAAAAGATTGGCCCAAAAACTGGGCTCTTTTGATTAACACAAAAAAGAAGAACAACAAAGATTTGATAACACCAAACTTTGAATGTTTTGGCCCAGCTGCTTCACAGTTACTCCTTGACTCCATGTTCTAAACAATCAAATACAAAAGTGCTTACAAACAATGCAAAATAATATCTAGATTTATCTAATCTAACACTCATCATTGACTTCCTGGATAAATAGGAAGTCCTTCATACGTTCTATGAAAATGCCCACAACTTTCCCCCACAACTACTGCCAAATTCATAGAGGTTTTTGTTTTGATTTAATTTGTTTTTCTTGAAGTGACAGCAGTGTTAAAAAATTGGAATATCAAAATATTCACTTTTCCATTTTTACACCCTTTTTTGCATCTTTGTTCAGGTGCAACGCATATAACCAGCACAATTATTCTAGAGGTAAATGCAGCTGGGAACTAAACAGAGAAAAGGCCAGTTTTCTTTGAAAGTCTGTGTTTCTTGTTTGGCGTACTTTACAAAGGGTGTGTTTCTTGTTCTTGGCGTACTTTACGAATAACAAATACAGCATAACCATGGGTGTCTACTTCAAGTGATCTGATTACTTCATTGGAAATGTGGGAAAGATGTCAGTGCCAGCAGTCTTTGTTATTTTTGACTTTCATCTGCAACAATGATTATAGCTTGTCAGATATTTCTCACAGTAGCAGATTCTGCTGGAGAATATTTTGGAGGGGTTGTAGATTTTACACTTCATATGTTATAGAAAGCGGATGTGGTGGTGGCTGGATGTAAGTTCTGAGAGGTTATATCAGGCTTTTCCAAGAATACTGGTTACAACTGTGTGTTGTAAATGTACGCACAAAAGACTTTGTCAAGTGCAATGAAGAAACGCAAGGAACATTAAACACAAGTAAGGAACACACAGCCAACAAGACACAGATGCAAACAATGTGGAGGGTGGAGCTAAAGCAGAGAAAGACCCTGAGGGAAATATTCCAGGACAGGGAGTGGAAAGTGGCAGTTTGACTTGGGTTTTTATAGCTTTCAGTGATGTCCAAACAAATACTTTTATATTCATTCAGGTCTTAAATTAGTGGTTTTACACAGCTCAAGATGAAAGCCAGAAAAACATTTTTGTCTTAACTGACATCTTGCCTTTGGCTTTGGTTTTTGGCACAGCATCTAGTTTTAATCAGACTATTGATTTGATTTAGTCTTACAACAGGGAATGTACACTGTTCAAAAAAATAAAGGGAGCACTTCAACAACACGATGTAACTCCCAGTCAATCACACCTCTGTGAAATCAACCGGTCCTGTTAGGAAGCAACACGGACTGTGGATCAGTTTCACCTGCTGTTGTGCAAATGGAACAGACAACAAGTAGAAATGAGAGGCAATTACCAAGATACCCCTTATAAAGGAGTGGTTCGGCAGGTGGGGACCACAGACCATTTCTCTGTTCTCAACCTTTCTGGTTGATGTTTTGGTCACTTTTTTTGTCAGTGCCCTCACCCCTAGAGGAGCATGAGGTGGCGTCTACAACCCACAGAAGTTGCTCAGGTAGTGCAGCTCATCCAGGATGGCACATCAGTGTGACCTGTGGAAGGAGGTTTGCTGTGTCTGTCAGCACAATGTCCAGAGCATGGAGGAGATGCCAGGAGACATGGAGGGGGCTGTAGAAGGGACCTAGAAGCAGGACCACTACCTCCTTCTTTGTGCAAGGAGGAACAGGAGGCGTGGTGCTATAGCCCTGCAAAATTACCTCCAGCAGGCCATTAATATCCATGTTTCTGCTGAAACTGTCAGAAATAGACTCTGATGGTGATGTGAGGGCCTGATGTCCACAAGTGGGGCTTTTGTTTACAGCCAAACACTGTGCAGGGAAACACCAAGTTTGGCAGATTCACCATTGGTGCCCAGTGCTCTTCACGGTTGAGAGCAAATTCACTGAGCACATGTGACAGATGTGACAGTCTGGAGATGCTGTGGAGAACGTTCTGCTGTCTGCAACATCCTCCAGCATAAGTGGTTTGGCAATGGGTCAGTAATGGTGTGGGGAGGCATTTCTTTGCAGGGCTGCACAGCCCTCCATGTGATAGCCAGAGGTACCCCGACTACCATTAAGTACCAGGATGAGATCCTCAGACCCACGGTGGGACCATATGCTGGTGCAGTGGGCCTCATGTGGATGAAGTGTGTCAGCAGTTCCTGCATGATGAAGGCATTGATGCTATGGACTGGTGTGCCCGTTCCCCAGACCTGAATTCAATCAAGCACATCTGGGACATCATGTCTCATTCCATCTGCCAACGTCACGTTGCACCACAGACTGTTCAGGAGTTAATTGATGCTTTAATCCTGGTCTGGGAGGAGATCACTCAGGAGAACATCCGCTGCCTCATCAAGAGCCCAGGTATTGTAGGGAGGTCATACAGGCACGTTGAAGCCACATACACTCCTGAGCCTCATTTTAACTTGTCTTGAGGAATTCCCACTGATACAGGTGTGGAGCCTGTAATTTGATTTTCCACTTTTATTTTGAGTATGATTCCAAATCAAGATCTCCATGGGATCATTTTGATTTACATTGATGATTTATTTTGTTCGCAACGTATTCCACTATGTAATAAATAAAGATTTTCAACTGATTTTCAAATGAGATAAACACACACATATAGAACAGTTCAGTTAACCAATTATGTTTAAAAAAAGGGTCAAAGGAAAGTGTTATCTGAGATGCATTTAACAATATTGTCTATCTGAACCTCCTAATTAATAAAATGTGTTGTTTAAAGCCTGAGGCATATTAATTCTGTTAGACATTTCAGGTGTTTTTACTTTTCCAGTTTACATATAATACAATGACTGTTAGGAAGTTCAACCTGGTAGCTGCTCTGCTTGTCTGTGGAAGTCTGTTACTTGCATAGAAGGAGCGCTCCG
>JAOXYF010000017.1:9209742-9222269 GCA_028565775.1 Sternarchorhynchus goeldii
TGAACAATTAAATGCAGAGAAAAAGAGAGAGAGACCATGATATACATGATAGAGCACAGCATAAACATTCTTACAATGACTTAAAATCACAGCACTCTTCGTAGATCTAGGAAACTCAAAAGCATGAAAGCACTGCTGAGTTTTGTCTAGCCTTTGGCAATAGAATCTTTTGTTTTACTTTTTCCATTTAATTATGTTACTGCAGTCATGACAAATTGATTCCTATATGTGTACTGAGAGAGACAAGACAGTTTAACAACAACCAGTGTCTCTTTACAAAAGGCTTCATAGCCCACATAAACTTCCACTGCCTTCTCTATATTCATCAAATGTTCAGGTTGTTACAAATAAGGAATGTGTGTGTGTGTGTGTGTGTGTGTGTGTGTGTGTGTGTGTGTGTGTGTGTGTGTGTTGATAAGACTAATCTTGGCAGTTCTCTTAATAAGTGGCCTTAAAATGTTTATCAATCAAAAGCACAAGTTTGTTTTCATGCCATAAATCATGTTGTGTACATGGTGTGCGAGAACAGGTGTTCCATGCTTGAGATCATTAGACTCAGGACAGGGAGTGGAAATACAAGGTTATGTGAAGTTATATGGCTGTACTCTTTTTAAGCGCTTTTGGTCTCCAGGTTTTATTTATTACTTTTATCTCTTACTTTTATCATATTATATAACTGTTATATATTTTATATTTATGTATTATATTATATTATTTATATGCACTATGCATTTTATAAAACCAAATTAAACAAATTAAAAATAATGCTGTATTTCCTAAATGTTTTAAAACGTATGTACAGTTTGGTTTAGCTTGACGCCATATATTTTTTGACGCCGTTTCTCATTCTGATTCATTATTATGACAAAACGTATATTAACATCACCAGTACAAATTACATAGATATATCCAAAATATTTTAAAGTAGAATACAGTGCAAAAACATGAATGGATTTTTTTTCCAAAAATCCTGTATATAAAAACAAAATGTTTCAATCCTACCGTGCGGGCACCTCGCGCTTTCCTCTCCAGCCACCAGAGGGACCCCCTCACCTTCTACTTGTTTCCTTGTGTGTTATTTTACTTTTAACTCTATCCTTTCGTTCTATGCGATGTCCTGCCAAAAAAGTGAAATTATAATATGTATTAAATTAAATGAGAAATATGCTTTTAGTGGGGCATTGGATATGTGTGAAGTTGTTTCTTTATTTAGAAATCTAGAATTACATTCGTGAAACGATTTTAAGTTAAACGATTTTAAGTTATCCGCGTTTAAGGTGACTATTCTGATTCCATAGGCCTACATTTAACTAATTTAATAGTTACGGAAATATGCCGTTCTATTGGGATTTAATTAAAAGGGAAACGTCAACAACTTCTGTGACCTTTTCTTTTTATAATAATAAAAATATAAACTACCAGAGATTTTCTGTTATAGGGCTGGGTCTCTGTTTTTGTTATTGATGTTAGATTTTCTGTTATAGGGCTGGGTCTCTGTTTTTGTTATTGATGTTTTTGTTTTGTTTTTTTAATGACAATGAACTCACAACTGGAGAATACATACAGTATATCACACACAAAGTCAAAAGATATCGTTCAGTGTGTTGTGAGTTTTGCTGTTCAAAGGCTTTGCTCATAGATGTATAAAGAGACTCGAAACAACAAAATTAGAAATAGGTTTAGACTGGCTTTATGGAAAAGAAACATTCCTAGAAGGCAAAACAACAAGTCTTGTTTGAGATTGTAAAACAAAAACTATGAGGTCAGAAATGACCAATAACCTTTATTGGTGCAATCTTCAAATAAATAGTTCTTGTTTATGGAAGTCAGAAAGTTTCACAGGTATCTTGCTATATTTATAAAATTACAAGAGAGAAAAATTGCTAAGTTGCCTTAACGTTCAAAGATTAAGCTGGGCATTCAGTACCAATGCAAGTCATGGTTAGAAATATACATTTTTATCCAATTTATTTTAAACATTGGTTCAACGTTAAAAAAAAGTGCATGAAATCCACCATCATTGTAGCTCCTTAATGCTTCGTGCTTCATTTAACATATTCTGTTGTTCATATATATATATATATATTGTAAGGAGTCAATAGATAATTTTAGGTCCACATGTAGGGACAGTGCTGAGTAAAAGCATGATATAACCTCAGCGTTAGACAATAAAACCCTGCCATCCATTGTTAGGTGAGTTTTTAGCCAGCAGTTGAATCTTTTCTTTAAGTTATCCAACCTAGGTTGAAAGTGTTTAAGTATCCTCTCATGAATCGCTTCCATTAATAGATTTCTTGTCCGATTGATGCACATACGATATTTTACTTTTAGTGGTATTAACACAGAGACCAGAATCCTAGGGGAAAAAAGTTCAAGTGCATTTAAGACGATAAAAATCGGAGACTCATCTCTCAAGTGAAGGAGGGGTGGGTCTCTGCTGCTAACCCCGCCTTATGGAACATCATAACACAGCGTCACACCCGGCGCGGGATGTGCCTCGACGTCATCAATGTGAGACAGACATGCTCTACCACTTGTCGGAGTGTTGAACGATTTCTTGTGAGATTTGTGGTGGGCACCGGTAGATTTTATTGGTTAGGCTGTGGGGGGTTATTTGATTTTAACGCCAGATTCTGATGTTGTATTTATAGTAATATAATTTCTAGGGATACTTTTTTCTGCTGGTTTTTTTTATGTCGTAGTAGCCTAAGATAAATTATCGTGTTGTTCTGTGCCGCATTGGATTACGAAGGTATTCATTAGAGATACCTAGCCTTCTTCGCTTCGGAAGCGTTAGTCTCCAAAATGAACAGAACCGTAGAGAAGAGCCCAAGTTCTGAAGATCAGCAACAAATACACCTCAGTGACGACTTTATGTCTGATATGATTGAGTCTCTCAGTATTGACGTGGAACAGAGCTCCAGAACAACAAACAAAGAGGAAACTGTATGCTCTGTAAGTTACATTTCAGTAGTCACTAATGTTTGAACTGTATTCAACAAGGTTAAAAAATGTCAACAGGGCGTAAGGTAGACACAGTGAGGTAGACCCACGCTATAGTCTGAGCGGCCAGTATGTAAAAGCGTCCATTCAGTGGGGAAATTCTCCATGGTGCAGTATCTAGTTATCCTAACCTGTGTTCATAACAGTAATTTCATGAGAACCCCTGGCCATGCTTTGGGGCAGGAAGCCAGATGACCAGTGGACCAGATTTACCAATGGACACACTATTGCCATCTCTACCACATTTATATGCTATTAATAAATACATCAATGTATGTTTGAACATGGGTATGCATGACCATATATGTTGTTTGTGTATTTGAACATGGGTATCCATGACGATATATATGTTCTTTGCGTATTTCACATGTTAATTATGCAGAGAAATGTCATGAGAAAGCAGCGGAACTGGGAGAGGAGGCTGGAGGCAAAAAAAAACAAACGGAAAGAGGAAAAACAGAGGAGAAAGCAGAACCTGCAAAGTGAAGGTGGTTTGCTTGTGTGCTTCCTCTAAACAGAACCTCACACCTCTTAAACTGGACATTTCCTGGTTAATCCTGGTGTTTTTCCTATTTATCCAGCAAAGCTCTGTGGGACTCTGAGTCTACCACTTTTATTTACATTTATGGCATTTGTTTACTAGTATTGTCTACTACGCAATACTAAACAGATGGGCTCGACACTCCTTGGATGAAATTTGCTAATCCCATTCTCTGAAGTGCCAGTGTTTTTATTATTTTTCTTTGAAAATACTGTTGTCAAATTTCTTTCCCCTTCAGTAATTTTGAGTTGATTTATAATGTGTTACTTCTGTTTTGTTCTTCATTCAGACATTGTGCCTCGGTTCAGTAAACGTGTTCTCAAGGCAATTGCCAAAGAGCGTCTTGAGGAGGCCAGAGCAACTGGACCAAGACTGTGTGTGGATCTGAGTATGACTGACTGCATGTCACCCAAAGTGAGATTCTGTCTCACCTGCGTTTTATAGAGTTTTATAGAGTTTATACTTGGAGAGTAAAAAGCATAAAAGGAAAAAGAGTCAGGACTGAATTTACCGTGGGACCATTTTCGTGATTTTTAATAAACACTTTGTTTTTTAATACATATTGCAGTCATTTTCTATTTTATCCTGGGGACTCTTTCATACTTGTACGGTTGTAGCAACTATTTAATTTTTTATTTATTTTTTTGCTCTGTCCCTTTGCTTAAAGGAGATCAGTCGTCTTGCGGGTCAAATAAGACGACTGTATGGCTCCAATAAGACCGCCCTGCATCCATTTCACCTCTTTCTGACAGACATGAAAGAGGACGGCCTGCTTCATAAGGAATGCATCCGAATGAATGCCGGTTTCCAGAATTACATGGTCAGTACTGAATATGAATTACTAAAAAAGTAACTTAACCAAGAATCAAGCCCCAAATAAGCTCAGTAATGGCTTAAGAGTAGAGCTGATGGGAAGGTTTGAGTAATCACATGTGAATTTAATGTAATTGGAGTTGATTAGTTTTTGTGCTCCTTGACTAATTTATTCTTTTTGTAGTACAGATGGATGTTACTGAGAAGAGCTGGACAGATCTCTTTCCTTCCGATGACATCATTTATTTAACTCCAGATGCAAGTGAAGGTTTGCACTATAAGTGGTTTATTTGGTTGAGAATACATTAAGACATATAAACCCTCATCATTGAACTTCCCTGTCAAATTTGAGATTTGTCCATGACATTTCAGCTTTAGAAGAAGTACATGGACGCAAGATCTACATATTAGGAGGTCTAGTGGATGAGAGCATTCAAAAGGTATGTCAGTGTGTTATTCAGATGCTTGCCTATGGATGAATTATGTATTGCATTCAACATTATTGCAAATTGAAAAGGCATCTATCAAATGATATTGCACTCTGCTGTGTAATTTTGATGTATCAGAGATAAGCACAGAATGTTGGGTTTCCAACAGAGTATAAGCTACAGCAGGGCACGAGGACTTGGTGTGCGTACGGCGAGGCTGCCTGTGGATGAATACATGGAGAAGAGACCCAACCCTAAGAACTTCCACTCCAAAATCTTAGCCATTAATCAAGGTGTGTACCACCTTGCATCAGCTATGCTTTCATGGGTTACCAGTCCTTAATAGATATGTATCATATATATGCATATGATTGTATTTTTTGGGATAAAGCCATGAATCCTTTTTGACTGTAATTTGTTTTTGCTGTGTTCTATAGTGTTTGACATCCTGCTGGCTTATCGTGACACTGCAAGCTGGACCAGAGCACTGAGTGCTGGATTTCCACCAGGGAAGGGCTACACAGTGCGCCAGGGAGCCCACATTACCAGCAGCACAGTGATATCAGTGTCCGATCACCAGGGAGGGATAACCACAGAAGTACAATAGATCATTAATATTATTACATTTACAATGTAATATATATTATTACTATTGTCCAACTTTATACAACAATCACATCTTCTATTATAATATTTAAACTGCATTGTTTGCCAGAGACAGCACACAATAATAATAATAATAATAATCCATCTATTCTGTTGGATTCTGTTGGTCTATTGCCTTACTTACATTATGGTAGCTATGGTAACACTTGTGGATTCCATGAGGTCATCACTGAGACCCCTGAGGGCACTGAGCCAATTGTCAGCATGGTGTAACACATTCCCTTTGCTAAGTGCTATTAATGAAATGAATGAATGTTTGTGTAAATTTACCCTTTCGCAGTCATTACCTTTCCTTTTGAAATTAAAAATAAATGAACCATGGTCTCATATCTAGTCCACTGCAAGACATTTCCATATTAAGAGAAAATGTATGTATCTGGCCTTGGATATAATATTGTTTTAAATGTGTTTTGAGCTCGCTATTTACCACAGGCTGCATAGTACTACTGTTGTTGCTATTAGAGACATTCTGACTATTAAGTAATTAAGTGCCTAGGCTCTCCAACCGTTTTTAATGAACTGAACTGAGGGCTTTTTTTTGTTGTTGTTGTTGTGATTTTTTCACTTGCCAGTATTAGCGATGTTAAGACTATTGATTGAATTGTTATAACATAAAGGATCATATAACTTAAAGGAGTGTGTGAGCATTTATGACATCTAGCGGTGAGGTTGCAGATTGCAACCAATTGAATACGCCATCCTTTCCCAAACAGGCAAAATAAGAAACATATCACAACACAAAATCGTTGGTCACAACTAGCAGCATTGTTCTTCTCTACATCTTCCAACTGCTGCTATAGTGCCAGGAAATTCAATTTGGTGCTTCAGTGTAAAAACACGAAAGGTTCTTTATAGAACCAGTGTCTGGTTTGTCTGTTGGAAGAGATTCATATTATTATTGTATTTATTGCTGTGTATAATTGTTTTTTTATCATGCCATTGATTACTCATTTAAAAGTGACAGATTCACATTTTGTCATTCAATCAAATTAAGTGAATGAGAAGACATTTGGATAGGCCAGCTTGATGAAAATGCCATTACAAAGCAGCAAACAGGTATCTGAGGCTGCTGGTGCCTCTGGAGTCCTGTGAACCTGGAGTCCTGTGAACCCCCCCCCTCAAGATTAGAGAACAATGTATGAACACTTGATTTTTTCAGAAATAATGTAATCTGCATTGATCAACATTTGAAGGATTTTTTGTAAGGGGTACACCATGACACTAGAACAGTGTTTTACAAAATTACCAAGGTATGAAACCTTTATTTTGCAAAAAAACATGAACATAATTAGAAAACAGCTATGACTGTAGCGCAGAGAAAGATTAGAATTACATTTTCTGAAGGTTACAACAATCAGTAATCAGTAGGAAGTGTACAGGCATTTGCTTTGAATGACTTCAGTACATCTGTGGCCACAGGACATCACTAGTCTCTCACACTGCTCTGGTGTGATTTTGGTCCACTCTTCTTCCAGTCTCTTCTACAGTTCTGTGACTGATGTAGGTTTCTTGGCCACTGTCACCAAGGATTTTCCAGAGATTTTCTATTGGGTTTAGATCAGGACTCTGGGCTGGACATTTCATTGTTTCCAGTTTCAAGGAAATGCTTTATCCATTTTGCTGTGTGACAGGGGACATTTTCCCGCATGAAAATTGCTGGCTGATTGAGTGATGAACGCAAGGAAGGAACCACGTGTTGTTGAAGGTTCTGATACACACTTGCAATCACTCTTCCATGTAGGTGTATGAGAGGTTCAACTCCTGCTGCCGAAAACATTCCCAAAACAATGACGCTTCCTCCTCCACCTTTCACTGACTTTCTCCAGTTTGTGAATGAACATTATGTAATAATTAGTATTATTATTATTGTTGTTGTTGTTGTTGATGTTGTTGTTTTAAAAAATACGATATTCGGTAGGACATTTCGAGACGGTAGGGAAAACGGAACTCGAAATATACACGTCAACTACTTTTATTGGGTCCCGCTTAACAGAAGTACTTCCGTTTTAACTGAATAAAATAATTCTCAGTCTCGTGTGAATAACAGAAATCAAATGCATTTCTTTGTAATTTTTGTTTTCTGCTTAACGCTTAGAGTTGCACCTTAATCATAATATTTGCGATATAAAAACGTTTTAATGTAGAACGAGCCATTCTGTTTATAATATATTTGGTCCGCCAATGAAAACGGAGTGATTTGTGTATCGAAGCAAAGCATTCTGGGATGCTGAAGTTACATGTATTTAAACACATGTCTATTTTATTGCAAATACAATTTATATATGTTTTATGTATGTGGAACTTCCTCAAGATCATTTAATCTTTCTAAATTTGTCATCTATATCGGCCCCTGGGATTTTACCATGTTCATGATTTGTGTCTTCTTAAAAGTAGAGCTCAGACGACGCTGAATCCTGTTAAGACTATACTTTCAGGGATCATTTCTATAGTTTCTGACTTGGAAATGTGATTTGATTGTGTTACGTCTCTCTATCCACGATGATGATCCGCAATGCGTTCTTTTGGGCGGGATTTGAGTGTTAATCGATGATTTTGTCATTGATTAATACTATAGATGACTGTTCTTTAGTTCACTTTGAACTTTAGAGGAAGATCGCATAATCAGAGTGGTTTTAGTTATTGCATCAAAAACTAGGCATCTTAACTGTTACAAGTGTTGTAACACTTATTATTACTTAGTATTATTTTTTTATTTAAGGTTTATTACCAGTAATGTTTATGTTGTAAGTACCTTTAAGAAATTTGCGGTTATTCGCGCTCTGTAATTTTGTAATTTGTCCAACCTCAAATATCGTGTTTGTGATTTACGTTTATTTAAAAGTAATCCTAAAATGAAAAGTATAATAGGTCAGATGAAATATTCAGTGTATTTAATATGGCTTGTGTGACTTGAAAGTGTTATTTGTTCATTTGCGCATGATTGGCCATTTTTGTTTTTGATTAAAATCGTTGATCGTTCTACAGTTTTTTAGCTTTAGGGAATGGATGTTTTTCAGAGCGGTGTATATGCGATCGATACTGAAAATATATTTCTGAAACGTTGCGGAAGAGATTTCAGAAAAGCAGGATTAAAGTGAGAATTTTAAATGCCTTTATACGGCCATATTTAAAGAAGACTAATATCATGGAACAACATGTGTTGTAAATCTGCACGTTGTTTCTCACGTTTATATGGTTATTTTTTCTTCTACTTGTACTTTATACAGTTTAAACCACTCAATTACAACTACTTGAACACAACAACAAAGTATGGAGCACGCGCTACTCGTTAAACACAATCATAGCTTATTAACGGAAATATTCTAGGAGGGTAATTGTAACCTGTTATTAGGCACATCGCGAGGGCTTTCTGCTGCTTTATGATTGTTGAGTTTTGGTGTTTAAACGGAGAAAGTTAAAATACACAAAAGGTTACAAAATGTGAGTGAATTGTTGGCAACCCATCCAATCTCCCTCTCTCCCTCTAACTCTTAAGCACATATGCACGCATACACCCTCTCACTCTCCATTTGGTTTGAAAAACATTTGACCACAGCGAACGGAGCAGAAAAGATCTGGAGAACTACTCAAGAGTACATACTTTTCTTCAAAGGCAAGCAAAGGCCGGGCTTTATTTTACGAGATATAAAAGGGATTTGAGATAGTTATTGAATAATCAGATGTAGTTTATCCTCACGCAAGGATAACTGGATTATAATTTTATAAATGCAACATGTGGACCGTGATCATGTCGCCATCCCAGCACAGTTTAGCACAGTTTCCTCATTGTCTTTAATTTATGAATCAGTCAGAAAGCATGAAGCATAATGTTCAGTACCTGTTCCAATGGGAGAACGTTTCGATCTGTCTCGACGAATCTGGAGGACTTTGATTCTATACGGAGTGTGCTTCTTTACAGGTGAGTTTTCACGAATCTTAACAAAATAATTTTTGATCCACGTGAACTAAAGAACTGCTTCTCGGTCTGCCTTTGTAATATTGTGGTCGTATGCGTGGTGTTTTTTTAGATTTAGAATAATATAAAACTGAATTTCAGAATCTCATGCAATAGACTACAATTAAGTCGGGTCGCGCAGCGTTTGTGTAAGCGATGACAGCAGCGTGCTACTGCTAATGCTTTTGGAGCATTTTTTGGGAAAACCTTTTAAGGAAAGAAAAGTCCCTCTTCACACAAGGCTTACATACTGACAAATTCGAAATAAAAGCGACTTGAAGACAATGTATGCCAGTTTGACATTTTATATTTCTATAACATTATTATGTTTTGTCATCTCTATTATGTGCTTCGATTTATTTATCGCTTAACTAAAAAATAAGCCCTTTGTGCTTATAGCCTCGCTGAAATATTATAATTTCCATTAGCTGAAGCAAACGTTTTTCCATGCTGCGATGCAGAAAGCGTCTATGTTGCTCCGGCAACCTTAGCTTTTACCAATCACGTTTCGTTAAGATGTCACGTGGCATTCATCAAGTGTCCCGTATGTGTACAACATGGCGAGTTGATTTCAACTCTTCTTAATATGATGAAGAACTAAACGTCTCATAAAAATCAGCAAATGGCGTTCATTCTTTTAATAGCTGGTTAAACGTGTAGGAATGGCCTCTAGACAGCTCACTGAACATTTAGAGAATCATTCAGCAGCGCGCACTTTGAGTCATGAAGGCGAAGATAGTGAGGAGGTTTGGATGAACGATGGAGACGATACAGAATCTACCGCATCGAGTTACAGTCACTCCGACTACACAGAGTAAGACAAAACAGTGAAGACAACTGTGTGTAAAGTAAATAAGAAAAGTAAAAATAGATTTGCAGAAAATGTGTTCTTGAACTTTGTAGCCTAAACCAGCGTGTTTAGTAACTACTCTTACCGTCGCCAATTTTGTGTCTTAATATTTACTTAACGTGACTACAATTGTCTTCTGCTAGGCAATGCAGACGGTTAGTTACCTAATACATACAGTAAGCTAGAATTCAAGCTTATAAAATCATGGTGTAAGCTAAAATATTAAAAGAGGCCTGGTCCAGTCACTGTTGCTAAAAACACTCGTATTTCTCAGCCCTCTTACAAATTTGGGGCAATTTCTGTTTCCAATTTGGAAAGCCAGCGTTCATAAATAATTATATGCTATTCCCCATCTTTAGTGAATTTATGGATGTGGTTTCCAAGAGCTCACCACAGAAATGGTGTGGCTTAATTTAGATAGAACAAAACGCATGACTAGGTAGACAGACTATTACTTTTTTTGCAGAATAAGAGTATTTTGTGTTGCAGGATGTGTTGCAGAGATGGATGAGTTTTCACATGAAGAGTCATGGTACTTTTGTAATGTTGTGTTTGCCACGTGCTGGCAGCAAATGTGTTGTGGTGATTAAAATAAATATTTTAAAAATAAAAACAGGTAGGGGAACGATGCAGTCCTATTTATGTTGTTTCATAGCAGATTCATGCTGGCATTATTATTTTTAAATTGTATTAACAAGTGAACAGCAATACAAATGTAATGTATTTTTTACTAGTGAACACCATGGGTTTGTGCGATATAAATATCTAAAGGAGTCTGTAGCAGAAATTGGAGCATCACACTACTCAGTTAGATAATGCTGGAGAAAATTACACGTTATTAGTGACAGTACATAAAATCTGAAGGTCATTCACAATCATAAAATTTCACTCCATATGGAAGTACTTAATGGTCCAGGCCAGGTTTCTTTTTCCATAGACTAATGGCTGAATGCTGACATATGTAGTCTTTTTGAGTAAGAAAATAATGTGGTTTAGAGCTGGTCTGTTATGTCTGTTTTATCCTGTATGGTCATTTGATCAAATAATAGTGTCACATTTCTGAAATTGTTGACTTTTTGTAAGACTAATGTTGATTCTGTTTTTCATCATAGTGATGTGGAACCTGAGTGGTTGGATGATGTCCAGAAGAATGGTGAGCTGTTCTATCTGGAGCTGAGTGAGGATGAGGAGGAAGCTGTGCTGGCCCAGGTCACTGCCAGTCAATCTGCCGCCACCAATCACGTGCGTTTCAGTGAAAAAGAGGCAGAAATCATCACTGATGAAGGCGGGAGACGTGCAAAGTCCAGTGCAAAATCCGAACCAAAACTCAAAAAGCTCGCCAAAATCCTGGGAGGCAAGCGGCAATCATCACAAAAAAGAGGGGGGCGTGGAAAAGACAGCAGGACTCCGCAGCTGCCAGCCTCTATCTTGAAGAACCAGACAGGGCAGCGGGCAGGTCTGGTGGTGCAGCAGGCGTGCCTAAAGGACGTGTGTGTCTACCTGAACCCTAAACGCCTAGGCAGTGTGTGCCTTCCTCCCCAACAGAAAGGGGGCTTGCTGGAGGCCTTGCTGGGAGTGATCCACCGGGGCGGGGATGGTACAGGCTGCGTGGGGGAAAGACTTGTAATCCATGGTCTGGTACCCCACAGCCCTGCTAGCAAATGCGCTCAGATCCTAATTGGTAAGGAAGACTTTGAAAGGAGCAGATTGGGTACTGGAACAATCCAAAAGTCTGGATGTGAGAGGAAGTAGATTATTTTACTAAAGTTTCATTTACTACTTTTGCGTTTATTTACAAGAAAGACCATGAAAGTGAAATCCGCAGTAGTTCAGTTCCAGTACAGACCAAAGGAATTCCAAAGGAATTACACTACTGACCAAACCACCACAAGCTAGTTTTTTACGAGTGGCTTTAAAATGCTGAAATGTCTGCCCATGTTAAAGCAATTAGACTATTTAAATATCTGAAATAACGCGGGGAAAGTCTGTATAGTGGAGATAGGAGAGCAGAGATCTACGAAAGGCAGGTGGTGGTGGAGGCCTTTGTGGTAATGAAGCAGCAGAACATTTCTGAGCAGATAATGTATCTTATAGCAAATGTTCTGCGGCCATTTTCTGCATGATACTGTTTACTTAATTAAAGAAACAAATGCATTCCACAGTGGTTTTTGATGATCACAGCTTTTGATCTCTGTCTCTCTCTCTCTCTCTCTCTCTCTCTCTCTCTCTCTCTCTCTCTCTCTCTCTCTCTCTGTGTCTCTCTCTCTCTCT
>JAOXYF010000017.1:9229078-9258664 GCA_028565775.1 Sternarchorhynchus goeldii
GTGTGTTCTGAATACTGATCCTGTGTGTGTTTATGATCCTGTGTGTTCTGAATACTGATCCTGTGTGTGTTTATGATCCTGTGTGTTCTGAATACTGATCCTGTGTGTGTTTATGATCCTGTGTGTTCTGAATACTGATCCTGTGTGTGTTTATGATCCTGTGTGTTTCTTAATACTGATCCTGTGTGTGTTTATGACCTTTTGCTGATGCTGCTCCAAACCACAGGCAAACCCAGCGCCAGTATCTCTCCCTACCCAAACCTTCTAACACAGCACGGCTCTGAAGGATGTGGTTTACACTGTTGGGTAAATGTGGTTGGGTGTGTGTGTGTGTGTATGTGTGTGTTCCTGTGTGTGTGATGTTTAATGGTTCTTTTGCTTTTTGTGTTTCATTTTCTCTTGTGCTACCGTGAGACCCTTTCACTATTTCCTTCTCAGGTCTTGTACTCTTGTTACACAACACACACACACTCACACACACACACACACACACACACACACACCTTCAGGTTTCTAAATGCTGTCTGGTTGAAGTGTTCCTGCTCTGCATACTAATCACAGCTCAGTAAAGGAGACTCTCCCCATCCTTTCATGCTCTTTGAATACATTAGAATTTGTGCATCCACCCCCACCTATTCACCTATTCTGCACCTCTTCTCCACCTATTCTCCACCTATTATCCTAAGCCAGAGGCGTATCTTTATAGGCATCCAGCCTTTAGTGGAAACCATTGCTCGTTTTCATGCCACTACAGCTCTAACCAGGGCACTGGGTTCATTTGAGAGGATTTGCTGCAACTGGGAAGCAGCAAATAAAGCTACAACAGGTGCTGTGACCTCCATCATGATCCTGATGTGGCAGAACTCTTGAGTGGAACTGAGGTACCTAACAGAACCTGTGGTACCTAACAGAACCTGAGGTACCTTAGAGAACCTGAGGTACCTAACAGAACCTGTGGTACCTTAGAGAACCTGAGGTACCTAACAGAACCTGTGGTACCTAACAGAACCTGAGGTACCTAACAGAACCTGTGGTACCTAACAGAACCTGTGGTACCTAACAGAACCTGTGGAACCTAACAGAACCTGTGGTACCTTAGAGAACCTGAGGTACCTTAGAGAACCTGAGGTACCTTAGAGAACCTGAGGTACCTAACAGAACCTGCTGTACCTAAGAGAACCTGAGGTACCTAACAGAACCTGCAGTACCTAAGAGAAGTACAGGCCCAGTATACCTTTCTATTAATGTTGTGTCTCCAGACATGAGTCAGGTGTTGTCTGGTTAAAAGTAGTACAGTAGTACAAAGTTCCTGTTCTTTGTGTGACGGATGTGTGCAGCAGGAGATCCTATACCAGTACCCACTGAGTGAGGCAGCAGGTCCGCTGAAGGCGGTGAGAGGCATCTTCCTCACGCTGAGTGACATGCTTGAGTGTGTCACCGGAGGACAGATAGTCAGGTGAGCACAGGCAATGAAAGAACAGAGGTTCTTTAAAAGTACTCTTTCATACTGTTAAATTATCTTGTCATCTTGTGTGTTATATTGTCCCCTTAGCTGCACTGCACTGATTTACAGTCCACTCTTGTTGAAATAACGTATTCATTCTTCATGAATACTGTTTGGCTTTTCTGTTTATATAACTTCTGTCTGCTTGTCTCTCAATCCCTGTCTCTCTTACGACAAGAACATGTTCATTTTGATTCTTGTTGATGTCTGTAAGTGAGTAATAAACCTACTCAGGATTTCTGTCGGTAGGAGGTGTTGAATTCTGAATGTTCTCACTCATGTCCTGTTCTTTTCACCTCCCGTGTAGCTCCTCTCTCCTGCTACAGAAGCAGCTGGTCCACGTGGGCTACTGGAAGGAGGGACCCAACCTGCTGGTGATTGGCCTCCCTGCCGACAGGTAGCCCTGTGAACACGTCCCTGTACACCAATCTCAGCTACAAATGCAAATGTACTTTTTGAAACCGACCGATAAAAGCACTTTAGTCGTAATCAGCTGATTGTTATTTACACTGTATTGAGGTGCTCAGTGTCAGCACTTGTCTCTTCTGCAGGGTCCCGTTGCTTCATCTCCAGACTGTTATTGAGGGTGTAGTACATACTTTGAGGGTTATGTATAGCTCTCTGGACAGGTGGGTGGTGTTTTGATGTACTTCACCCAAACCTACAACCATTCTGCTACACTACATGTCTTTTTCATTAAAACTCATGTTCAAAAAAAATTTTTTGTATGTTTTGGCATTTTATAACTGCTGTAAAAAACCTGTGTGTGTGAGCGTGTGTGTGTGAGCGTGTGTGTGTGAGCGTGTGTGTGCGTGAGCGTGTGTGTGCGTGAGCGTGTGCGTGCGTGAGCGTGTGCGTGCGTGAGCGTGTGCGTGCGTGAGCGTGTGTGTGCCTAACTGCTTTCTCTCCCTCTCCGTCTTTCTTTCTCTCTTCCTTTCTTTCTCTCCCTCTCCCTGTCTCTCATCCTCACTCCCTCTGTCTCTGTCTCTCCCCTCATCTCTGCAGTGCCTTCTGTGAAGTGGAGAATGCTTCTCGGCTGGATCATTTCTTCTGCCTGTTCTTCCAGCAGCTCATCCAGCCCTCGAGTTTGAGTGATTGCTCTGCCTCCTCCCCTCAAGACATTTCCAGAACCCTCTTTTTGGAAGGTTTACCAGGCATACGCTGGCTCACTTTACCACCTGATATCAAGGCAGGTCACCTATTCAGGACAGACACATTGCTTTAAACCCCACACTGATGGGTGTGTTTATTGAATGAATCCTTTTTTGCTATTAAGTAGAAGGCCTGAGGTCCCTGTCCTAAGTACTATGCTAATAAGTTTTAGTACATACCCTGTAGCCTGATCTGTAGGAGACAGTACACAAGATCTGCTGTTGGCCATTTAAAATGATCTTAACTCATGGCACCATGACGAGAATTGAAGTAGACGATCCCTTGAGCTGTACAAGTAGATGTGTTTGTGCTTCTGGAAACAGGAGCTGTACAGCTCTGTTGTGTCCTAGCTGACATGCTTTTTTTTAACCCCATGCTTTCTCTGATTGCACAGGTCGAGGTCGACACCGTTCTGTCAGACTTTGAATCATCAGATTTTGGCGACATGGTGAGTAAAAAAAAATAAAAATCCTTTAACCATTTATTTGACTAATTATATTGAAAAAAAGTGTAAATGTGTGTTTTTAAACTTTTATTTTGTTCTTCTCTGTCTACCACTTCCTCTTTGATTAGTCAGAAGATGCCTGTGGTATGAGGCGCCTGTATGTTACTTTGGGTTCCTGTCTCTTCTACAAGGTGAGTGCGGTCCTGCGTGACTCCTCTCTGTGCCCAGGACCGCATGACACTCCGCAGAGCGTCTGGTGTCTAAATTCAGACATGTCCTGAATTTGAAATGAGGTGCAGGAAGGGGCGGTTCGGTTACCTTAAAACTGGACTCCAGCCAAGCACGGGTTACGTCTCTGAATATTCTGTCTGGGAAGATACAGTGCTCCTTGTCCTGATCCCTAATGCTAAAAGGGGAGTCTCATATCAGTCTGACGAGTACACACACACACACACACCCCACACCGCACACACACACACACACACACACACACACACACACACACACACACACACACAGATCCACACACCCACGCACACAACCCTAGCATGTCGTCTGTCTTCCGTAAAACCCTTCTCCTCTCCTCTCTGTCCCTCACAGGGTTATCTGATCGCAAACCACCTCCCTACGGAGGATCTGCGGGACGTGTGTCTGTACTGCCAGCACTACTGCCTGCTGCCTCTGGCTGCTGAACAGCGTGTGGGCCAGCTGGTCATCTGGAGGGAGGTTTTCCCCCTGCGCCGCGCCAAGCCCCGCCCCTTCATGCCCCACCCCCTCATGCCCCGCCCCGGCTACCATGAACCCCAGGGCCGCATCTTCCTCCTTATTGTAGGCCTGGTAAGCAGCATGATACAGCAGGCCTTCACTCCAGGACTCTAAAAATATATCTACACTAGTGGAAGTATCTTGAAGTGTAGGCAATAAACATTTCTCATCGTGAGACATCATTAATATATTTAATGCATATCAAAGTTTACCAGTTTTGGTCAAATTACATTAATTAACGTAACTGCTGATACATGATTTTGCTTTATATATCCACTTTACATTATCCTCAAACCCAATGGGTCAGACAGCGTTTTGAGAAGTGCTTGAACAAGAACTGGGTGTTACATTCAGATGCTCCTCAAATCTGCGTTCCCTGTAAGAAATCACATCTTACGCATGTTCACTGAAAAGATAGTGGCTACGGTTTGAAATATATTTGTAGCACAATTTTTAAAAACTACATTTTTTTTTTTCGCTCAACATGCTCGTGTGCATCCAAAATGGGATCATGGGCAAAAAAAGATTTTTATGGATCTGCAAAGCCTCATATAACAGAACGGAGTGAATCAGCCTCCCCTACTCCCATGCCTTCCATTTTAATCAGAAGGGTTTGATGATGTGTCCCCAGAAACTCATTAACTGAGAGAAGCATTCAGCCTTAGTCCAGTTTCCACTGTTTATGTTGGCAGTTCACAGTGTATTTATGAAGTAACATATGTAACATTTTTGCACCGATATAAATGCACTGATATCCAGAGCACACTGTGTGTATGTGTGTGTATGTGTGTGTGTGTGTGTGTGTGTGTGTGTGTCCATGTCCATGCTGTTTTCTCTAATATCCTCTCAGATGTTCACTGTGGCAATTAACTTTCTTTTGAATTGTTACATCATTACGTCATTCAGACATGAAAAGACATGATGACTGGTACAGAAGGAGAAAACGAATCTTTAATTCCTTTGTTTTCCTGTTTGTCCCTGATTGCCTGCACTCCTGTCTTCCAGAGACACTTTATGCAGTGTGTATTACTGGAGGTAGGTGGTTGTGCATCACCTGCTCTAGGCTCCCCTGGTCCGGACTGCATCTATGTGGACCAGGTCAAAGCCACACTCCTTCAGCTAGAGAGCCTTGCCTCTGCTATCGAAGATCGCCTCTCCGCCCCGCCCACTCCTTCCCTGTCCTGCGCTGACTGGTTCCTTCCTTCTGGTGGGCGGGACCGGTGGGAAGGGATTGGCAGTTCGCCTCTCCTCAACAGACTGACGGCAGCCATCAAACCCCCTTCGCCTGGTGCCATTGGCCGAAGCCTGTTTGGAGAGGCGGGACCAGGCTCCGGTTCTTCGGGAAGGAAAGGCAGGAAAGCGAGCCCACAGAGGAGCATGTCGGACAGTGGGAGCGAGGGGCGTGGGGACTCTGGTGGGGCCTTCACACCGGGACTCAGCCCTCACACGCCCCCTGGTGGCACACGCAGGGACTCTCTGGGCTCTGGGGGTTCAGACGGTAGTGGCAGCAGTGCAGGACTGTTCAAGGTACAAGTGCTTTTATGATACTTTAGTGTAACAGAGTTCCTGCTCCTAACTGTTTGTGCCCCTCTGTGCTTTATTAATGCTTGTTTGTTTGGTAGGTTTGTAAACAACAATAACATCACAGTATAGACTGGATTCCTATAATTAGGAACTTAACTGGTGATCTGGCAGCGTGTGCTACTCAGTCCAACATTAGCTGACTAACGCAAAGTCAGAGGTGTAGTTGGGCCCCTTCATTAACTAACTGGCACAGAAAGTGCAGATAAATTCCTGGCCCTTCAAGATGCTAAATATTGCTCGTGCGTTGCCTGTGTTATTCTAGAGAGGCCATCTCTGTGAAATACCGCCTAGTCATTCATCACCCCCGTTACTCCTTGGTTTTCTCCACGCTGAGACATCTGTAGAAATATTGTGAGGCTCAGATATGAATCCAACATGGATCTCACTCACCTCATTCAAGCTTTGCTGGCATGTTTTGCAGAATGTAGATCTGCAGCTCATAAATCACCAGAAAAAAGACAAACAAAACAAAGAACCTATCTATGATCACTGTTACTGAATGACCTGATCTCAGACTGAGCTTTAGATAGAACCTATGATCACTGTAACCGAATGACCTGATCTCAGACTCATCAGAAAACCTCCCTGACACAAGCGGAGATGACGCAACACTATCACGTCAGTGTTGGTTAAGCAGTGCTCTCTTGTGCTCTCTTGAGTTGGTTGAGTGTTGATGTTGATAAATGGACGGTGCGGATGTCATCTTCACGGAGCCGCTGTGTGTGTGCAGGTCCCCAGACCGCAGCAGCCCAACCCGTTCTACCTGGGCTCTCTGAAGAAATGCCTAACGGAGCGAGAGGCTGAGGAGATGCAGCACACATTGAAGTGAGCCACACTTTAGGACCCCCTGAAATAAACAGCCTTCTTTCTCTAGCACTGCGCGTACATACACACACACACACACACACACACACACACACACACACACACACACATTCAGTGGTTCTGACTACTGCTGATTAGGTTCTGATCCGTCATGATTAACACCTTTCCCTGGTCTGTCAAAGTCTTTGCAGCAATTGTAAGCATTGATTAAAAATGATGTACTGAGCTTGATGTCAAATGAAGTCATGCTAAGTGTGTGTGTGTGTGTGTGTGTGTGTGTGTAAGCCAGGCTTACAGCAGGTGTGGAAAACACACTCTTCCACTACGTATTGATGGAGTCAGTGCAGGGCATCTTCATTACTCCCACGCACAGAGAGCTCTCCCAGCTCAGCGGCTCCATCCACCCGCAGCTCATCCGCAACTTTCACCACTGCTGTGTGTCCATACGCAACACCTTCCAGCAGAGCCTGTCGTCACGGGTACGAGGCGGGCGGGGGGTTGGGCTGGGGGGTCTCACACAGCACCAGTAGTGTGTAGCAGAGTAGGGATATGTGAGAATATCAGTTACTCTTGATGGTCATAAGCGTGAGGCTACATAATCTTCGCCATTGTGTTCAGTAATGTTTAATGTTGTAGAGGTATATTGTTACTATATTGTTTTCTGTGTGATTCATGTTCAACCCCCCCTTCCCCCACCCCCCTTCCTGGTTGTGTGTGGTAACAGGAGAGGCGTGGAGATGTGAAACCAGTGGCTTCCCGAGGGCTTGGTCTCGTTAGAGAACACGGTGTTCTCTTCCAGTGCAAACCTGAGAACTGGACTGACCACAAAAAACCTGCCCCCACCATGACGTACTGGGTTATTGGGTACATTCATTATATATATATCTTGATTTAATATACATCAGCCCTTTTCACACTACTTATCAGTATTTTATTTTAGATGTGAAACAGTCAGTTGGGAGAAACTGAAATTTTCCTGCTTTGAAGCACATCCAGCCTTTTATAAGAGGATGAGGAGTTTTAACCAAACCAAATGCTCTCCGTCTTAGCTGAACTGACACTGAACTCAGGCAGCCTGTCAGAGTAGGACATCTGTTGTCCTGTGCCAATGAAAGTGTGCCACAGAGTGTAAATAAGGCTGTGTGTAGCACAGATCACCTGCAGCTGGGCTTCAGCATCATCTCGCCCAAGCACAGCAGAAATGGTGTTTATCAGAGTCATGCTGTCTGTTCTCCATTCTTCCATTACATGAACACACACACTTCCGTTAGCCCTCTATGTCACTGGTTTTCTGCTCTACACAGCAACATCTGAGCAGGGTTTCCCCAGATAACATTTAGAACCTCTTTTTTGTGTTTCAGACGGATGCTTCTAGAACCGGTCCCTCAGGAGTTCTACGTGTGTTTCCATGACTCCGTGGCGGAGGTTCCTGTGGAGATGGCATTCAGACTCTCATTTGGCCTAGCCATGTGATATTATTTCCTGGGGCACTCTATATATAATTTAATTTTCCACCTGTGACAGAGAAGCACAGGTGTGATGCACACAGTTTGGTGAAATGTTTTCCATAACCAAAAACACTCCTAATGTGGAAAACACAATGGGAATCAAGTGTGAAAAGTGAACTGAATTCAGCCTGGGTACTTCATAAAAGCTAGTCCTGGCTTCAGATGTTAGATGTGTAGTCCAGCCACTGAATGGTGTTGAACTGAGAAATCTGTCCACGTGCTCTTGATCTTGGGACCTTCTTCTGGCAGTGAGGAGACCATAGGAACAGTTTTGTGTCTGATGTGAAAAACCTCAACAGGTATACCTCAGATCATGCTTTCACCCAGCTAAAAGAATCAGAGACATTACTGCAAGCTTCTGTATTTCCACGGTCGAAAGGCATGCAAAGATGCAGTCACTGCTGTGGTAGGAAAACCTTCAGCTGCGTTGCTCTGGACCTCCGTATCTTTGAGACAAGCTACACCTTTCATTATGGTAATTTGGCCTGAAATACTAGCACTAAAAAGACATTTTATATACATCAAGTAATGAGTCAAGGAAGGATGATTACATTCACACCCCTCCCACCTCCCTGCCATCATCATGCTGGACCAAATGAAATAAACGAACTTTATGGTAATCCATGCTGTAGGCATAGCAACAACCTTATACTCAGGTCCAGCTGTATTGATATTTTCTAAACATGGAGGAAGATGTTTATTTATGATATAGCAATTTATAGATTTTTCTACAAAACCTCAAAATACGTGGCATTCATATGCACATGTCAAATAAATGCAAATGTATTGGCACCTTTTAAGAAATGTTTTTATTTTACTTTGGAATTTATTCTACATTTTTTACAAAAATAAAATTCTTGAAGTCATGTAGCCTAAACAATGATTCATCTTATACACAGATTCAGCACAAGGTCTGTCTTTAATTAACATAATTGAGTCAGAAGTGAAATGTAAATAGTGTGCCTTGCAAATATTACCCAACCAGTCGGGATCATGAATTTTAAAGTTATACTTAAATAGCCGCAGATCCCCCTTATCTGCAAAGAATTTTTCATTTTTAAATAAGCTTGGTTTCACTCACTTGAACGGTCAAATTCGGGGTTAATAAAACGGGTTAATAAAAAAAACAAAAAAAAATCTGAGATAATGACTATATTTAGGAAACAATACCTGCCAAAGACAGAACGTGGGCCCAACATGTAAAATCTGAGTCATCACTGGGAATACCGGCCCAGATTGAGTTTTTGAATGAACTTCACTCCCTTCCAATTTCAGTAACCCACAATATAGTATACAACACAGTGTGTAAAAGCTTTAAACTTGCATCCTATATAGTGCACTTCAACCATGTTTTGGGTCATGAGCCACTTAAGCTGTACTCTCCACAAGTATCAAGTTCTTTCTGTAGCAATCGAGACTGCAGAGTGGAGTCCCGGTCTTGGAGCAGGAGTATTTCTTCAAATTGAAGCACCCGGAGACCCCACAGTTCACAGGAGCTGGAGGCGGGGGTCGCACAGGAGCAGGGGCGGGGGCAGTTACCCCGGCGGGGTATGAGAAGGCCACACCCTGCACCGAATCGGTGTACCTCACCATGGGCACCTGCGCCTGCTTAGACTTGCGTTCCTTTGCGCTCTTGATCTTGGCCTTGCTGGTCTTGGTGAGCCTCTCAATAGTCTGGTTTTTGTTCTCCTCTGCCTTCTTGGCGGCCTGCAGGCGCCTCTTGCGGGCACGCTCCTCACGCTTCTGCAGCATCTCCGCAGTCACCTCCTTCTCCTTGTAGCCCATGGGCAGCTCCAGGAGGGGCTGGCTCTGCTGTTTGTGCAGGAGCGCTTTCTAAATGGAGCGAGATGGACATCAAAGGTACAGAGAGAAAAGCTGATTCAAAAATTAAATAAATAAATAAAAGGTTTTCCCTGGTAATTTGTGTAGTGATATAATTTAGACCATCTGAAACAACACCAGTTAGAATCAGTGTAAGGAAACAATATGTTTGACACAAACATCCATCAACATGTGTCCAAAATAACTATCAATCAGTTTTCCATAAAAACCATAGTTGGGACTGGGTTAACTGATTCCAGGGAGGAACTGCATTGTACTGTTAAATTTGTTGATCTAGGTTCCAGTGAAACGGGATGTTTTGGATAGAGGTCCTTCAGCACCTGTGTAAGCAAAGCGTTTCTCATTTTTTTAAAAAAGTGCACAATACCTGTCTGGCAGTAAGAAGGGACTCATCTATTTCTTTCTTTAGCTCTCCATTATCATCTAGTTCTCCTTTCTCAAGGGCATCGAGCCATCTCTCTTCCTCATCCATAGGACCTTCCAAAAATGAGTCAGTATCCATGTCTGGTAGAGGAGAAGGATCCAAGTTACTGTCTTCATCTGGAAAATAAGACACACTGTTAGATGTAACAAGTACCAACCTAATTAACCCTAATTTAAGATTATTCCTGTGCATGACAGCAATGATCCATTGCAATTCTGAAAAATAATGAAAAAGTGTTGATTACAAAGAAACTGGAGCATGTTCACGTTTTTTTGTGTGTGGAAGTTTTTTAATTCAGCAAAACCAAAAACCTTCAGACACACTGGGTTGCCTTACCCAACCAGGCACGGTATTGCTCAATCGGGACTCCTTCAGAGGGCTCGTCTTCATCAGAGTCTTCCTCGTCACTATCCACCATCAAGGGAGACAGCGAGTGCAGACCCTCTGGCACCACTGTAAAGGTGGGCACACTGACCCGTGGTGAATAAGACCCATGGTGAATATTTTTGTGCTAGTGCACAGTCACTCATGTGTTCCACTTTATTAGAAACACTTTGTAGTTGTAAAGTTACACACTATATGCTATTTATTGATATGCTCGGTCTGAGCAAATCTTTGTTATTGTAATGATGCTGCTGGAATCTTCATTTCCCTAAGGGAACCCTCCCAAAGGGATCAATAAAGATCTATCTATTTATCTATCAATACTGCAACCATTCAGTGGTCACTTTCTGACCATTGGACTGCGGTTAAGTGGACAATTACATTGACATGCTAAAACTCCAGCAACAGTAATGTGCCCTGATGAACCACCTTAACATCCACAACCACACCACTTGAAGGGTGGTAATTCTGTGCTGAAAACAGAAAACAAACAATGTCTGAGCAGAAGTGGTTCACTGGACTGGGATGGACCAGTGATGGAGGCTTAAAGGTGACTAACAAACTCTGCATCTCATCAGAGGGGCATACGCTTGGATTAATGCTTCTAATAAAGGGGTAATTGAAAGCAGGTGCAAGGTGAGAATTTCTAATAACGTGCTTGCTGAATGTGGGTGTCATTTTAATATCTTTGCAAGCTTAGCTGTATTCAGATGAACGCAAGACCATCGACAGCACGCCCTCTGGGATTTGATGTTGTAAACTTAAGTATTTGCATTACAATATTCACCTCTTGGTGCCCAGTGTTTGCCCTCCTAGTTTAATCTTCAGCTTTAGCTGTGGAGGTTTCAAAACGATGCCAGAATCCGACTCCAGAGCTTCGGAGGAGAAGCTGTGGCCGTCGTCGCGATGGTGCTTCTTCTTATGTTTTTTGTGCTTTTTGTGTTTCTTCCTGTGAACATTGTAGTCATCCTCATCTCCTGAAACAGAAAATATGACGCCTAGGTGATCCACACTATAAACTGTATTTTATTTGTCTTGTACATGGCGCCGCTGAATGTATACACTTTGCGAAATCTATGGATATCTGCGCTGGGTTCATGCTCTCTTGGGGCTGCAGATCACTGGAAATTTACATCTCTATCATAACTGACCACAGATCTTTAGAGAAACTAGGCCCCAAATACTTCTGTGGAATGAAATATATGGTGACTTGCACTCGCAAATAAAGGGGGGGGGGGGCAGATTTGGCGGTATGCTATCCTGTCTAACGGAGTGTTTTACTGGCAAATCTCGCTAGCTGGACAGCCAGATTGCTGGACTTGATGTATGATTACTGTTTTTGTGGCTGTAATACCGTGCTAGCTAAGTTAGCTATCCATTTATCTACTTTCGTAAAAGCACAATAGAGAGTGTATAGCAAGCACGTACTCACCTACAAGAAACCTGGGATGAATCATGTCTTTTCTTTTCCCCATTGACACTCTTTTTGAATACCTAGATGATACACACTGCAACCATGCTCTATACAAGAATCTGTAGGCTAGTTAGCATACAAGGGAACTGTGGCTGGTTAATGCTAGCTAGCTAAATAGCTAAGTGAAATGCATCCACGTTAAACTATGAGCAATTTGGACCTGTATGAGAATTACTGCGTTATCAAAACAGGAACTGCGCTTTAAATTGCGTATTGCGGCTGTTCGATAAAAAGGTTACGCCGACAAATGAACTGCTCTGCTTAATGTCCAAACTCTTTAAAATGTAGCATCATCTGTTTCCGGTGTATGTAAACTCCAATATTATTCTACGCTGCAAATTCTGTAAATCTATATCGCGGGTAATGTAGTCCAATAACCTCCCGTTTATTTACAATTTAATTCCAGAAAACTACATTACCCAATAAACTTTGCGTCCGAGAATGGTCGAAAAGCAAGGTCGGTCACATGTGTTTTCATTATTGTGTAGTGTATTTTGCGGTGTGTCTTTCAGAATACTTCTAAAAACGATTTACGAGACCAGTTCGTTTTGTTAAGAATATACTTTGACGTGTTCACTTTAAATCGAGAACGAGGGTGGCCTGCTCGATAGCCACAAAATTAAATATTAAAGTTTTCCTCTTCCACTCCGCTTTAACCGTACGGTTATAACATGTTTACTCGTCCTAATGACTGCACACTGAAATCAGTTGCATTTCTACACTAAATTACTCTCTCAGTATAAATCGTACATTTGAGATAATATGTCTGAGGTCTTGTTTGCTTTCAATCTACAGGAAACATGAACTACTCTAGGTTTTTGACAGCAGTAAGTGCGGCAAGGAAGGCGTCTCCAATCCGCATTTTGAGTAAGAACTCAACCTGTTATAACCTACTACTAGGCTATGGTCAGATGATTAAATAACCAATAGGAATAGAAGCCCGACTAGCCGCAAAAATGATAAGACTCACTTTTTTTGTTTGTTTAAATATGTGTGTTTTTTTCTCTCTTCGACCGCGGGCCTCTTACACCTGTTCCTTTTATCGTGCGCGTGCAGCTGAGCTCCAGCAGCGCTCTCCACCCTCCCTGATTTCTCTAGCCGGTGGAGCACCGAACCCCGATACGTTCCCCTTTCGCTCCACTACCATTCAAATGAAGAATGGAGAAGTAGTTGAGTTTGATGAAACGATGATGAAAAAGGCTTTGCAGTATTCTGGATCTTCTGGGTAAATCCGTCACAACATTACGTATAGAACATTTATAGTGATATATTACATTTATAGTTGTTATTACATATAACACTACATTTACACTGCTATATTAGTGCTATATTGAAGTGAACCTTGTCATGTGTGTGTTCAGTTTGCTCTGTTATTTTCCCTGTTATTATGTATATTGATGTCTGAATGCTAAACATAAAAAATCAAATCATTTAGGCAGTTTGCTGATTGATTAGACCCATTTGTCCATGGAAATAATCATGGCGATGCCTTACTGCTTTGGGTAATTGAGGAGAGGGAAATAGCTCATAGTTATTTGTTATATCTGCACTTTAGAGTCCCAGAGCTGGTTTCATGGATGAGGGAGCTCCAGGTGAGACTGCACAACCCTCCCACAGTGGGCTACACCCCAGAGAGAGGCCAGATGGAGCTCTGTGTCACCACAGGCAGCCAGGAGGGGCTCTGTAAAGTATGTCTTTCTCTTCCAGTGGCATCAGCTTTACCCAGCTAGTTTTCAGCAAGCACAGATCTTCTAGCACATATGAACTACATATCTGAAGTTTGGAAGTAAAACTGTTTAACAATAAATATATATTTTTCTCAAGATATGATAGGCTGATTGTCTTTATTAATGTGTTTATTAATGTAAAACCAAGGTTTTTTTTAACTCTTAATTTGTTTTGCTGAAATTCTGCATTCATCAAAATATCCTTGTTAGCTTTAATGACAGCATGACATACCATTGAGGCATCTTTTCATGAATTGTCAGCAGGAATATCATTGGTATGGCACTTTAAGTTCACTTTATAAGTTAGTCTCCAAGTCCTTTGTGTCTGGTGGAATGTGGTCTCTTTCAAGTTTAATTTCCTGGTGAAAAATCTGATGACTGGATAGGCCAGTCTCCATAATGCACCATCAAGTTCTTTTGTATTTAAATAGTCATAGTTTTAAAATATGTTTAGGATCCTTGCATTGCTGCATCGTAATGTTCTGTCTAATTATTCGCGTCTGGTGAATACGTTTGGCTTTTAAGTGGATATTGTGACTTGACTGAGTGAGCCCCACTGTGGATGCTCTTCCAGACAACCTTGTTATGATCCTTGTAGAAAGAGCTGCTTCCTTCAGTTGTTTTCCATATCGTCATTACTACTACTGGCTCATCTTGTTTATGCAAATCTTCCATTATTTCTGGATAATTGTGCACCTTAAACCTGTTATTCAACCTCCTGTGCTCTGTGTCAGTAGTGTTTTATTGTGTATAGGAAGTAACTGAAAAACCAACCGTCTCCTCTTTTATTCTTCATTAAAGGTTTTTGAGATGCTTGTCAGTCCTGGTGACAATGTTCTTCTCGATGCACCCACTTACTCAGGCACTTTAGCTGCGGTAAGAGCCTTTCCTCAAAAGCCCTGTGACATTTCCTCTGAAGGTTAACCTCAGGGCCTGTTTAGTGTGAACAACTCCAACATCAAACTATTCCCTTGTTCCTTCACTGGACATAATTACTCATGACTGCCCTCTTCCTGCTTCCCCTTACCCACAGCTCCAGCCACTGGGCTGTACCATCTTAAATGTACCCAGTGATCACCATGGTATGATCCCAGATGGCCTGAGGGACATTCTTGCCCAGTGGGATCCTGCAGATGGACACAAACCTGCCAGTACCGTACCCCGAGTGCTCTACACCATCCCCAATGGAGGCAATCCCACAGGTGCCTCTATGACCTTAGAGAGGAAACAGGAGATCTATAAGGTACTGGTTCTCTCTAGGTGCAGTGAAGACATGAAATGTGAATATCAAGCCTTTGTGGCTCATAATATAAACACAGTTATATATAACATATTTGTTTATATTATTTATGTATTTATGTATTAATTTCTTGATTTAAGTAATGTAAAAATAATGGGGCAGATGAACAAATAAAATTATCAAATGTTCATCACTTTGTTGGAAATCCTTTGTAATTAGTGACTGCATAGTCATCAGCACACACTATGTATCTTCCCTGATGATCCTCTGCAAGAACAACTGCAACAGACTCCAGATGTTACTGCCCTGTCTACGATCAGTCCTAGGTGTTTTCTTAGCTTGGGTACATTGATACAGCTGTACATGAAAGCTGACCATGAAACAGTTGAACAGCCCAGTCAAGCTATTTTTGATCCCCTAAATGGAATGGCTATATATAAAAAGGTCTGTAACTTCTACATATGCAGCCCATGTGGACATGTTTGCCCTCACATTAAAGCAAGTCTTCACTTCTTTGCCATTCTTAAAGTTTTTATGTGTTTTCCATCTACAGCTAGCAAGAAAGTATAACTTTCTTATCATTGAGGATGACCCATATTATTTCCTGCAGTTTCAAAAGGTACATATTGGTTTAATGGTCACTTAGACGTGTTTGCGTGGTGTTAGTCATTAACATGTTATTGCTGTTATCTATGTGATCTGATAACCTTTGTAGGGTTGAACAGATATGGATTAAACACATAATCTGGTTTAAAATAGATTTTAAATACATCAATAGTCTTGTTTTCTTTCTCCAGCCATGGGCTGCTACATTTCTCTCAATAGATGTTGATGGACGAGTCATACGAACCGACTCTTTTTCCAAAATCCTATCATCAGGGTAAGAGCATGTGTGTCTCTCTCTGTATTCAACAGATTTATGAGCAAACACTGTTTCCATTGGCCTGAGGTGGTGAGGTTGTGAATATATCATCCTGAAATGATCAGTGCGTCTATAAAACATTAACAACTCCAACCTTAACTGCATGTCTGCTGCAAAGAACCAGTTGTGAATTGTAGCTCACATAATAGTCATAATTATATCCATTTGTAAACATGTGCTGTCTTTTTATAAACAGAAACATATTTGTAAGATTTAATGCCTGGATGACATGGTCGTTTGTAAATGTGTTTGTAGGTTAAGGATAGGATTCGTCACGGGGCCAAAACCGTTAGTGGAACGTGTGGTTCTTCACATCCAAGCGTCCACCATGCACACCAGCACCTTCACGCAGGTCAGATCTACTCTCGCACCCTCTGCCTTTACACAGCCTCACTATGCCTCTCATTGCTCTTTCTCTCAACTACAGTGCTAATCAGAACTTGTGAGTAGTAGGGAGATTATTCCTCTCCTCAGCAGGGCCTCAACCACGCTGCCAGTGCAGGTGCTGATGAAATGGGAGTGTCATTTTTTGGCACAGCGGCAGCCGGCGAGCGTTCAGGGATGTGTGAAGGAAAGCGTTAGTGAAAACTCAACACTCAAATGAGAGAAATGAACGGCTTTAGGAAAACACAGAACCACTTCCTGCTTGGCATATCAGTCGTTAATGGGTGTAATAATGTAGTTTTCATATGTTGGAGCCCTGGTGTGGAATATCTGTGAGGCCCATTTTGATGCTACATTACAGTGATGCAGTTCTGCTGAATGTAGCTGGACACAGTATGTCCTTTAAGATGTGCCCACTAGTTGAATCTTGCACAATTAACCCAGTGTGATAACCAATTCACATTTGTCATTTTTTAAATAGGTGGAGAATTGCTGAATTATCTTCAGCATTTCTTCAGTATTACAAATACAGAAATTATTATTATTATTATTATTGTTGTTGTTGTTTATTATTATTATTATTATTATTATTATTATTATTATTATTATTATTATTATTATTATTATTATTATAAATAAATAAAAATGAATGCGTGGTCTCTCCTCTCCTCTCCAGCTCATGGTTTCTCAGCTCCTGCACAGCTGGGGCCAGGATGGTTTCTTAAAACACATTGATGGGTGAGTCTGTACTACAGCCTACCAGGCTTGCAGCTGTGTAGCAGTTCTCACTTAAGACCTGCTACTTAAATTTTGCTGGTGTGTCAGATGCTGTGCCAACAGAGCTGTATGTAACATTGTTTTGTGCAGACCTCAGTGACTAAGGTTGTTAAATTAACCAGGGTAGTAGTTTGCACTCATATATACACGGAATGGCCACTTTACATGGACGTGCCAAAAGTAATGGGATAACAGCATGTAAATTGACTATGAAGTGGATTATGAAGTGGATTCCCTCAGGGACGGCTTGGGAACACCCACACGTGTATAAGTTGTGAGCTGTTACTTTGTGACTGAGGTTGAACACTGGCCAACATGTTTGTGGCAAGCGAAGTGAATGATCACATTTGAATGGGGCATGATAGTGTGTGCTGATGGGACAGATGGTACATTCCATGGATGGTACATTCCATTTCTGAAGTTGTGCAGGCATTTAACATTCCTGTACTCCAACGATGAGGGGATATTCCAGCAAGTTAATGCATCATGTCATCAGGCCAAGTGGTCCTGAATTGGTTAGAGGAGAATTGTGGAGAGTTTCAGCAAATGGTGCGGCACCCCCCCCCCCCCCCAACCTGAGACCATTCGAGCATTCATGAGATATGGTGGAGAGGTCCATTTGTGCCTGAGTCCTGCACCTACAAATCCCTACGGAGCTGTGGGTGGTTGTCCAGATGACATGGCTCAACATCTCTCCAGACAAAAACATCCATCCATCCATTTGAGGAATTAATGCTGTTGAGTTGCTGCACCTTGCAGGGCTAGAGGGGTTCTACTCTGTTAGATCATTAGTACTGGTGTAACAGAAATCTTTATTTATCTGACTAGGTGATGTTTTCCCACTGATCAGTGTTCCAAATTTAGTTTTTTGCACATAAGGAAGCTCCAATTGTGAAAGGGCAACGATCTCTAATAAAGTGGCTTTTCTGTTTGTATAAGACAATTGTACAGATATATGACACACCTGCAAAGCCCTAGTGGACTATAAAACTCTCAGAACCTATTTTCATGGATGAAGTATCGAGTTGTTTTTACCCAGATGACATTCTGATTTGACCCTTCTGATAGTGGACGTTTCTCTGTGTTCTATTAGAGTGGTGGAGTTCTACAGAGCCCAGAGGAATGCAATGCTCTCTTCAGCAGAAAAGTGGCTTAAAGGTTTGACTCCTTTCCCTGGTCACTGTAGACTGTCTTCAGAGCTACAGTTGATGCATCCAGCATGCACTTGTAGATACAGCAAAATGGATCACCTCACCTTCCAACTGCCATTCCTGCTCAGAATGTGGTGTTATTGATCTCAGCAGATATATTATGTGGATGCCATCGCTCAGGTGTTCTGTCTTGTAATGTAAATTATTTATTAGTATTTTGTAAATCTAGTGTTCACCTTTATGGGTTTTAGATGACGGACTGTAAAAAAAAGACTATGGGGAAATTATACTGTGCTTTACAGTTCAACTATAGGCCACAATATTTCAGATCCCTCTTGTTTACATTCTCCTTTTCTTTTAACATGCGGGTGTGTGTGTTTTCTCAGATGTAGCAGAGTGGAATGTTCCAGCAGCTGGCATGTTCCTGTGGATTAAATTAAAGGGCATTAAAGATACACAGCAGCTTATAATGGAAAAAGCACTTGAGAAAGAGGTACACTACACTACACACATATGAGAGAGGTACACTACACTAGTGTGTGTGTGTGTGTGTGTGTGTGTGTGTGTGTGTGTGTGTGTGTGTGTGTGTAAATTAAACGCCATGCATCTAGAAAAAAGATCCTGTGTATGAGAAGAATGTTTCTTCACCTCCCACACACACACACACACACACACACACACACACACACACACCCAGAAGAATGTTTCTTCACCTCCCACACATACACACACACACACACACACACACACCCAGAAGCCAGCCTTATTGGTTGTTTGCACATAGAAAAGGGCATGGAGTACAACAGACTGTTGTCTGCTTTACCATTTGTGTATCTCACTGTTATTTTCCACATACTAAATTGATTCCTAGTAAAACAGCCTTTCAACTTGTGAGTCAATAAATGTTCTGTTTAGATTTAACATGATTGGGGTACCATGGTACCACACAGCAGGAGAGGCAGTCAAGTATACATGTAGTGTAGGCTGCAGCACAAGATCTGTTCAAATATCATTTTTTAAAATCCTTTCTCTTAGGTGCTTCTTGTGCCAGGAGGAGTGTTTAACATCTGCAGCTCTGATCCATGCCCCTATGTGAGAGCTGCCTTCTCTCAGTCCACACCACAGCAGATCGATGAGGTACGAAAGGCCTTGTTCACGTATACAAGTCACTATTAATGCAACCCACCGCTCTCTTAAAGTCACTATTAATACCTTTTATACATATATACAAAACAATATACCAAAATGAAGCTTTGATTGTAGTTTTATTCTCTTTTTTTCAACAGGCTTTTAAGAGACTCTCTGCACTCATCAAAGAAGCTTTGTAGCTTCTCATCTGCACTTATCAAAGAAGTCTTTTCATGGTCAGATTTTTTTGCACAAAGACACTGGGTCTTGCTCTTTCTAGCCTCTTGCTATATATTGGGTTTCTTTTTTGCAGCAAATAGTACTGAACATTTTTGCCCAACCTTTTAATGCACTGCAGGATGTTACTGTCTTTGGATTACATAAAAAAAAATTAAAACCCAAAAACATGTTTTGCATAATCCATTATAGAGAACTGAGTTTTTGTGTGATGGACACATGTTTGCTTATTGGGAGAAAGTTTAATCTTCTGGCATCAGGATGTGAGCTTTATAAAAATACAAATTCACTGTGTGCGTGTGAGAAAGTGAGAACAAGTGAGAGAGATAGAGAAGGATTAGTGTTAAAGTATAGGTCTTTTGACAAGCTATGCAAGATATCAGGACCTTTACATTAAACTCACATCTGTCTATTTCTTAGACACTTTTAGAAGCAAGCACTCTCTTTTCCTCTGGTTAAAAGGTACACTGTGATCTTACCTAAAGCCTTTTGTAAACACAATGAATGTTGGATCACTTTAGCTGTAAGGACAGAAGGTTCTTACCACAAGTCTTTAAAATGAAATTTGAGATCCAATCTATAGTTAGAAGGAAGTGGCAATGGTAAAAATAGAGTATGGATAAACCATACTGTTGTGCTGAATATGTTAGGGCTGGATATGTTTGTTTTTTTGGGGTGGAGTTTTCCACCATGACAGTAGTTAGCATATCCCAAATGCTCTACCAAATGAAAGGAACACAGCTTACATACTTCTGGTAACTTTAGATAAGTTACTTGTGGAGATGGCTGGTTTTATACGTCGTGCTCAAAATAATTCACACTATTACAAATGTTCATATTATTTTATACATACGGACACATACACTTATGTACTTAACTACATTTTAAATTTTATCTACTGTCCTACTACAGTACACTGCAGTTACTAATGAATCTGGAATGAATATTGTGTGTGTGTGTGTGTGTGTGTGTGTGTGTGTGTGTGTGTGTGTATATATATATATATCCCCTTAATAATTAATGGTGGGAGAACCATTACAACTGAGAGACAAATTCAAAGTAAGTACGCAGCAGAAGGGATTAAAGGTAAAGTCTGTATTCACTGCCAAACCGCGATGTGCCAGGTCCGGTTGTACAGACAGACAGACCGAGCGGACGGACGTGGACGCTGGTACATGCTCAGAACAGACCGTCCTACATTCGTGCAGCTTCGGCGTAGCTGTTGCGGGCGGTGAAGTCAACGTTACCGATTCCCACCACGCAAGATGTTAACTAGATTCTCCTTCAACAGATCATTCTGCAAACCAGGCCAATAATGCGGTACGTACAGCTGCCAAGTCCCAAATATATCGGGTTTTGTTTTTTTATTATTATTTCTCTCGCAATGTTAAAGCTAGCGGATTATCCGCGCAGTAAATGCTGTTTATATTTAAATCTAGCTTGCAAAATAAGCTCCTGCTGTTTAGCAGTGCGGTCTGCTCCAGTCGACGTGGTTTGTTTCGCGTCTGTGGTGTTTATTGTGGATATTTGATGTAAACACCGGTATTAGACGAGCGGAATATCCTGGTCGGACATCAGCTGACTAGCTAGGCACTGCTAACTAGCCAGCTAGATTAGTTAAGTAATTACATATCAAGTAAGCCAGTTAACTTGGGATGTTATGGGTATGGATCAGTTTATATTGACCTCAGTGCAGTCGCTTGTGTGTTTTTTCCATGTATTATGGGGGGGAAAGTGCTGGAAATAACAACGATGTGAACAGTTAACTGCTAGCTATCTTTACTAGCTAGCTTGGCTAACCTTCGTGACATTACTTGCGTCACCATTAACGGATTTTAACTCCTAAACCGACTCGGTTTAACGTCTTAAAGCCCCAATATAACCTCCTCGTTTGTGTGTCAGACTACACACACATACACGTTACCCGTTTTGGAGTCTTTAGTCTTTATTAATAATGTTACTGTTATGTTTACGGTGTAGCATTTTGCCGTATATTAGCTCGCAAAGCACGGCTTGGATAAAACATGACTGTCGACGGATTTATTGTTGCAGCGAAATATTTCTGAATATTTTTGCGACTTTTTATAAAACCCTATAAGTTCATATGTGTGTAATGGCGAACACGAGAAAGAGGAGCAGGCGAGTGCTCCGTTAAACTCGAGCACATTACCGTGAAATGCCGTTTTAAACAAAGCAAATAACAGCGTGTTTTCCCTCTTTTGCAGCGGATCTACTGAACAACAGACGATTGCAAACATCAACGATATTCACCCTGTTTGCACGGCTACCTGCAGATAGATACTTAATGTGACATGAAGACCCAAATGGAATAATATTTAATCTCAGGGGTTTGTACAGAAAGTCCGGTGAAAATGAAAGGGGCAAACGGATGCATTTTAATTTATTTGGCGTCGTTTATCAGCTTCAGCACCACGGGGTCCTTGAACTTTTCGATGGCGGCCAGCAACAACACCGGGAAAGGAAGCGAGGCACACGGAGGCACGTTCCCTGTGGTGCTAAATAAAATAAGCCAGATCATAGCCCGGGAGGGCAACTGCGCTTTGATCGACTGCAATGTAACGGGTGACCCTTTCCCCAGTGTTCAGTGGTTTAACTCCCACGGTCTCCTTTTAGACACCGACAAAAGTGGTAAGTTGTATGAAGCATGGACAACATGCTTTTACTTGTTCACAAAATATGAGCGGAGCTTTTAAGAAAGAACTAAACCTTGATGGCTTTTCATTTCCATCGACATTCACTGTTTAGTTTGATTGAAGCAACTCTGACCTGTCCAAAATAGTCATTTGTCACAGTTTGTGCAAGATATGTATGTTTTTAATGCTTCATGGGTTACTGATTTGTGTTCCAGTCTCCCAAAATTCCTCCACAACCAGTCTGAACTTGCTTTATTGACATTGCCAAGAAGTGCATTCACATGAATATCCCTCACAGCTTCACAGAACTAGTAGCAACTACATTTGTTACTACACCAGACTTCTGGTCCAGAAAAACAGGAGTGTAACTTACAGACTTGTTTATATACTGTGCCTTTTTGAGTACACACATTCATCCACACACTGTAGTAGGGGATAAGGAGTGCTTGTTAGCTTATAGGTTAAAAAGTTTAATCTACTCAACAAGGAAGCGTACTCAACAATGATCCTAACTGTAGAACTGTGTTGAGTTTTACAATACAACATTTGTATTAGGTGGTTTTGTTCCTTGCTCTGTTGAAAGAGCTGACTGTTTCGACACTTTGGGCTTGTCAGCCATCCGAAGACCAAGATCAAACGTTCTTGTATTCAGCATGAGTTCGTAATGTATTAATGAATTGCCATTTACTGAGAGGCTTTCGCTTACAGGTCAGGCTAAATGGACTCGGGCTGCTGCTAGTAAGTAATACAATGCAGCGGCTGTACTGCACTATAAAGGGAATGAGTTATGGATTCAGGGAAACCTCTAACCAAGCATAACTACTAAGCTTAAACTCTGCTTTTTAAAGATGGCACTTATATAAAGGATATATATGTACTTTAACCCAAGCTTCTTGACAAAAGTGTGTACAAAAATATTGGAACACTTTCCTGTTTTTGAAATGCTGGGGAGAAAAAATCATCAATTGTTTATATATATATATATATATATATATATAAATAATATACCTCCTTTGAAATTATGATTTGAAATGTCTTTGCATTTAATAGACCCTAAACATTGTTCTCGTTGTGCTTTCACAGATGGAAAATGGTGGACTCTGGATAATGGAATTCTCAACATCACGAGTATCACTTTTGCCGACCGTGGCAAATACACTTGTGTGGCATCCAATATTCATGGAACTGTTAACTGCACAGTGACACTCCGTGTGGTTTTCACAAATGGTGACATGGGCGTGTACTACATGGTTGTATGTTTGGTGACTTTCACAATCATCATGATATTGAATGTAACTCGTCTGTGTATGATGAGCAGCCATCTCAAAAAGACGGAGAAGGCCATTAATGAGTTTTTCCGCACCGAAGGTGCAGAGAAGCTCCAGAAGGCCTTTGAGATTGCAAAACGCATTCCCATCATCACGTCTGCTAAAACGCTGGAGTTGGCCAAGGTCACACAATTCAAGACCATGGAGTTTGCACGTTACATTGAGGAGTTGGCACGTAGCATTCCCCTACCTCCGCTCATCATGAACTGCCGTACCTTCATGGAGGAGATCCTTGAAGTCGTAGGGGTAGAAGAAATGAGGCACACCTTCGTTCGACAGGCACCCGAGGGTCATGAAAGCGGGTGCCGTGGGGGGGGGGCTGCAGGAGGTTCGGCTGTGGTCGGCAGCAACGTGTTCACCATTCTGCAGGAGAAGGACAGGGAGCGGAGCGGCTCACCTGCCACAGATTCCGATGACGCCTCGCTCCAGGAGCAGCCTCAACAAATTGCTATTCAGGTTTCCGTTCACCCACCACTGGCCGAAGCAGGCTGCGGTATAGAGACGCCCTCCCTCACTGAAATACCCTCTTCTCCTCCCCCATTGGCTCAGCTGCCTCTTGAATCAGAATCAGAAGAGCACGAGCAGAAGTCAGAGATGGAGGGAGATGGAGCAACGTTACTGACGAGCCAAGTCATCTATGAAAGCCATGTGTAATATCCTTTGAACAGGGTTATTATCTTGCTATGCATTTGCAAATAAAAAGGTCAATACATTTTGTTTTTCTCTGTTTATAAATGAAAAATGCTCATACTGTTAATTACCTACTTTCACTATTAGTTCTTTTGCAAAATTATTGAGGATGTTTTTGGTTTCTTTTTCACCCTCAATTCATGTTGAATGTATTTTGTGAGAAAAGTTCAACTTAATATCAACGACCTCAATCAAGCACTGATTTTGTATTTATTAAACTAATCAAAATTAGGGCTACTGATGGATTAAGACTCAAATACTCAAATGTGTATTGGCTACCAGTAACTAGGGCTACTGATGGATATGGATTGTCTTTCACATTCTGCTGTGATTTAGCTCTGAGGTTTTTGAGATATGGAAGCTGAATTGCTTCGGTCACTGAACATTATGAGTGCAAGACTGAGGCTTTCTTGACTTTCTGTGTTAGTTTTTTTTCTCCTCATTAAATGCATGTTGCATGTTGCTGAGTTCTGAAGTTGGGCAAAGAGAGTAGTGTTTTATGATTTTCTGAGTTTGATGAGCTTGGCATCAAGTTCAGTGGAAGATTCTTCAGCCTTTGGTTTGAAAGAATGGTGAATTCCTTAATTAAATGACCACTGGAGTCCTTGATATAATTAATACGCTCCTTTGTCATTGTTAGTAGTTTTGCTTTGAGTAATATTGTGTTAGTGTTGTATTTTCATTACAAATGTGCAAGCAGGTTTATACAGGTTAGGGTTTTTTTGTTCCTGTTATCCCTATATTTTCCACATTTATAGTTTCAAAAGGATGCAACGACTTAGATTTTAATTATATTTCAGCACATTTCTAGAAACAAGTGCAATCTTGATACTTTTGAAATTGGTTTGAAATATTCCTACATTCTGCAGCCTTAAATCATTAAATGTTTCACTTTCTATGTGGCCTGAGTACACCCTCATCCCTCCACAAATGCAGCTCTGGGTACAAATGAATGTTAAAAGAATGATGACAAGCTGTAAGGTTCAAGTTTTGTTGTGTTTGCCTGAAATCGGAGGGAGGAGTGGGCATTTCCAACTGCTCACCTAATTTGGTGCTCTTTTGTAGTGAAATAAAATACCTGTCTGCTGTGTACCATGATTTTGAAGTGTTCTGATTCTTTCTGAAATGTATTTGTACAGTGAAGGCGAAGGCTGTTTAATTGTGATTTCTTAGAAGTACTTTGTCATTACTCTCACTATGGACAAAGCACCTGAACATTTATTCTAGTTGAATATATCAAAAATATCTGCCGCTTTAATGTATTCATACACATTAAAAGTCTTCTAATATATCTATAGATGCACAAGACAACCTCTTCTGCACCCTGTTCAAAGCCTTTTTCTACAGTGAACATGCTTTTCTTTTATGATTACTTTGAGGTCTGGGTCAAAGTTTGTCACATGTGCATTTGTGTACAAAGGTACTCAAAACCTGGGAAAAAAAAAAAACATTAGTCCTGTACAGAAGAGCTGGACAGTATTGAGTTCAAGGTTCTGATGGCTTGGATGAAGAAACCTCATTTATAGCCATGGTTTTGTGGAGGGACTTACTATATTATAGCCAAGAAAACAGGCCTTCAATGGCACGTGTTGGGTTCTTAGTCCTGCGCCACCTGGTTCATGCACAGCTCTTAAAGTCCACAACCATTTCCTTAATTTTGCTAATGTTTAGGAATTTGATATGGGTACTCACCATTGAAGATACGTCCTACAGCTAGAATGATTAATTAGCTGTGCAGTAATGACAATGGAGATGAAAAAACCCACGAAACTGAAAATACCGCGATAAAGAGTCGGGTTTTCAAAAAATACCATCTCACCTGTGTTCAACTGCTTTTTGTAACTCCCTTATGTCATTCTCTGATGAAAAAATTCAGAAGATCCACCAGCATCTTAGGTTACAAACACTCTCCAGTATTATAACCCTCTAGTATTGTAACCCTTGGGTTACAAACACCCTCCAGTATTATTTTTGAACTTTCTCCTTATACTTTCTCTCTCTTCACGATCCAGAACTCTGAACATGTATGATTCACCATGTCTGATCCATATTATGTATTTTGTAGGTTACTATAAAATGATGGGAACCAATATTTCATGCTCGTCAAGATTCTACAAATTTTCTTGAACACTAATCGGTGCTACAATTCCAGAGGAATTTAAGAAGCTTGAAGGCATCTGCTACATGGCCTTGGAGAAGGGGAGCTTGGACAAAGCATGTTGACAGTATTTATTCTTTTTTGTTCTCATACTACATTCACCAAACAGGTTACTCAGCCCAAACCGAGTCATGCCACAGTACATACCTTGCACCCTTTAATTTCCTCTGGAGTGTCTTTTAGTGTTAAATTCATCGCCTATATAAATACAGGCTGTACTGTGGCATCCGGGAACAGTGAGGACTCGCGGAATACTGTGCCTCCCTGCAGCCTTTAGTTAAAATGTAATGTTTTAAGTCTGTAGTAATAATTGAATTGGGTGCATCTTGGTTTAGTTTAAACCATATTCTCTTTTAGTTTAACTAGTGTTATAAATATTCTACCCTATCCTCATGCTGTACTTTTAGAGACCGGTCCCTATCCTCATGCTGTACTTTTAGAGACCGGTCCCTATCCTCATGCTGTACTTTTAGAGACCGGTCCCCAATTTTGACTCTCCCCCATTCTGCTTGTTTTGTGAGTTTAAAAAAAAAAAAAAAAAAAAAGTTCAATAAAGTGCAGTTTCTTGGTTCTTCTTCTATACTGACGCTACACTGTTGTCAAAAGTTGGCTGAGACTGAGCTAGAAGAAATCGAGCAGTGTAATTGGCAAACTTGAAAGTTGACAGCAAAGAACACAGCCTGAAGCAAGAGAGTACCGAGTGTTATGCATGCCTCCTGCTGGACGAGTCCAGCAAACCAAGAGTCGGGTGGCTGCGGAGAGCTCAGCACAGTGATACTGGGCAGAGAAGCCCAACTGTCAACCAATGAGGGTCACACTCAGCAGGGAGCATAAATTTGGTGCCGACATGGAACACAGCACGCCTTCTGTGGTAAGGGTGCCTGGAAACCATCAAATGCACAGCTAGCCATGTGATTGGATAACGGCCGTCATGACAACACAGCTGTTTGGCGCTGAATGGAAAAACACCACAGGTGCTTGTGGATCTGCTTCTGAAACAATGCAATAACTTAAACGGTGTTTACCACAGCCCTCCAGTGACACTGAGCACGTGGCTGTGGTTAAAGAAAGCTACCATGGACGCAACTTCGAGTTGGTGATCATGACTCTGGTCTGCAAACCAGCAGAAGACTGCAGCTCCATCCTCAGAGCCACAACCTCATGAAGCGTTTCAACCGAGCGATTGTTCGCTCTGATTTTTCTCTGCCCATAGATTCCATCAATGGCTCTGAGAAAACCAGAAGTGCACGTAAGCTCAAGATTTACATAGAGCAGCATTCAAAAGAGAGAAACACCATAATGCCTTGGAGTGGTTTTACAACCATTAACGTCATCAAGAGAAATCACAGAAGCCGACAGCATCATCAGGTTTTGATGCTGTATTACATCATTGAACCCCCCCCCGAACACACACACACACACACACACACACACACACACACACACACACACACACACACACACACACACACACACACACAGTAGACTCTGACCCATCACAAGTCTATTTCCAAGGTATCATCTGAACATTATGATCAAAGGTTTCATGAACAGATTAGACTGAACTCAGGAACAGATTTATGCTCTGGGCCTGGGATCAACTATTCAAACTAATAAAGCTTTTCACATTTTCCATCAGTACTAGGTTTCCTAACAGCAAGGCACCCATAAGTGGCTTCAAAAAACATTGTGTTGATGAGATAACTGCTCATTGGAAAGATTTTCTCTCATTCTGCATACACCAAACTCAAACCAAAGGGTTGAGTTGTACCTTTTTCAGAATGTATTCACTAATGGCAATAAACTAAAAGCTAGTTTCTAAACCCACTGAAAGAACATGCACAGTGTGAAATGTGTGGGAAGTATCTGAAGAAGGAATCTCTCCATCGTAGACATGAATGCACACTGGTGACTAGCCCTTAGAGTGTAGAACTTCCCCCCGGTAACCTAGCAACAGACAGGCAAAGAGGAGGAGAGAAAAAAAAAAAATAAAAAAAAACCCCTCCTTTGCTGTTTTGTCGTGACGTGCTTCAGTGAGAGCTCCCACTGCATTAACCAGAGACTGGCACAGGGACCTTAATGTTGATAGTGACCTGCCAAATATTGATAGAGCAAGGCTGAACAGATGGAGGAACCTTTACCTGCCTAGGGTGTGGTACAAGGCACATCTTTACAGACATATTACAGATAGATCTATCTATCTCCAATCTCTATCTCCATCTAAAACATGTAGTGAAGTACCCAAAGTTTCCAAAGAAACAGGACACACACACACACACACACACAGATAATGAGATTTTCATTTGATTCCCGGTGGCAAGTCTTGTTATTTTGAAAGTCATTTTAAGTGATACTTTCATCGACCACAGTGCCCTGTCTGACAACCACAGTACCCAATTTAACATTGCAGGAATCCGTGACCAGTATTACAGTCCACACTACTTCCTCAGTAGGCAACAGAAGTTCCTTTACCCCTCCACATGTGCACAAGTTCCTAGTTGCCAGTGTTGTCGTCCATGTTGAATTGTTGAGTTGCTGCTTCAGAAGGAAAGTAAGCCTGTTCTAGGAGAGGTGATGATGGAAGGTAAGCCTGTTCTAGGAGAGGTGATGATGGAAGGTAAGCCTGTTCTAGGAGAGGTGATGATGGAAGGTAAGCCTGTTCTAGGAGAGGTGATGAAGCACAGGGAAGGGAACACTTCAAAGAGGTTTCAGACCACAAGGCCCGAGCTTTGGCAGCTCCACACTGCTCATCAGAACACAGGAAGTTCCCAGTTTAGTGCCAACCACTCTCTTCTAGTTCAGTAGGAAGGCATGTCTGCTTATGTGGGAAATACTTCTCAAACTACAAAAAGAACAAACAAACAAACAAACAAATAAATACATGCTGAACCAGCATGAACTACTGCCACAAGTGAGGAGCCAGTTAATTGTGTAGACTTGTGTAATCAAAGAACAACCACTCAAGGCTTTGTTAAGACGGAAAACCTACCACTTGAACCTACTACCTGAACTTTTGAGTGTTCAATGTTTTGTCCAGAGCCCTTGATCACTACAGGACACCATATAGATCACAAATCACTCAAGAGCACTACTGCAAAACCTCATTGCTCCAGTGTGGCAACATATTTCATTTCCTGAAGCCTGAAATATATACATACAATAACAGATACACTGTATTGCCAAAAGCATTCGCTCACCCACCCAAGTGACTGTGCACCAGTGCACAAAGCAACGTCCATAAAGACATGGATGGCAGAGTCTGGTGTGGATGAACTTGACTGGC
>JAOXYF010000017.1:9274245-9285153 GCA_028565775.1 Sternarchorhynchus goeldii
GCAGGTCTACAGTCTTACACGTACGCTCTTTGGTCTTGTGCAGGTCTACAGTCTTACACGTACGCTCTTTGGTCTTGTGCAGGTCTACAGTCTTACACGTACGCTCTTTGGTCTTGCCCATGGCGGGGAGGTTGGAGTCTGACTGATTCTGTGGACTGGTTTCTTTTATACAGGTAAAAAGTTGATGCAGGTGACGAGCTGAAATTGGAAGTATCTAACTCTTAGTTAGATACTCATCACCAAGGCAACCAGATATGACTGAGAGGAGGATTTTACAAGTAAGCAGGTATGTGAGTGCAGGGGGAGGAGCCTGACTGACGGGAGGCGAGTGACTCGAGGCAGGAGGCTGTGACGTGGTGAGAGGCGCAGGGGAAACGCGCAGACGTGTCTGTGACGTGTCTGTGACGTGTCTGTGACGTGTCTGTGACGTGTCTGTGACGTGTCTGTGACGTGTCTGCCTGCGTCACCATTTCCAACACACGCTGGATGCTCTGTCTGCATGTTACCTGAAGCCAGTCCTGTTAACGTCACCACCAGCCACCCAGACCAGGCGTCGTACAGACTCTTGGTGAATTCCCATGCTGACTCCTTCTTCTTACTGTTGATCTGCACACACACACACACACACACACATAATTTATTCAGTCATTTCACAGAAGTACCTACAGTATGTAGGTGCATGTCAGTACAAACCTCCACTTGGGTGAACAGGAGTGTATACAGGTGTGGCAGAGTTTGGTTAGAAATGACCGATGAATTGGTAAGATCTGGAAGTGGGTAGACATTTCAGAGTTTTGCAAGGTTGCCCTTTCTAAAACTGGACCCAACTCAGTATACAGTACCAAGAGAACGACTCAGTCATCACTGTCGTCTTTAAGGTCTCTAAACACATTTGTGCACAACATAGCTCGTAACTGCCCAGAACTACTACCAACTTACAGCTAGAATTATCATTTGGAAAGGGGATTAATAGATTAAAAGATATAATTGTTATCTGGAGCAATAAATATAAATACATATAAAAGAGGCTAATGAAGTGATTTACAAAAAAATTAAAATCAATAAACAATGTTTAGTCGTAAATGTTCTCAAATGTTCCATGTGAAGCAGATGAAATGCACATTTTGCTGTAATTCCCTATTTCACCCCATGGTGGCACCAGTAATTCTCCTTAATAATAAATAAGGAGTATTAATATGCAATAAATGTTGCATATTGCTCTATGCAGGGGTCAAAGGCTCTGCAAATACATGTCCAACTTCCAGTTTCTACATGGAAGATTCCATACACACCACTCAGACCTGTTTAGAAATGAACACCCTGGTGACCACTGTTGTACTGAACTGTGCATCCAAAAACTGCCCATATACCTTTGTCTCCCTTCTATGACCAATCAAAGACCACCCTGCTCTGACCTTTAGCAATCCCACAGTGCACTGCACAATTCAACAGAATCGGAAATCTCCTTTAAACTAGGATGTCCTTGATGGAGGAACAACCAACATTACAAAGTTACATTCAAATATGTCTGAAGGTCAGAGCAGAAATGCTTCAGAGAACCAAAATTCAAACAAGCAGCCAGCAGACAAATCCTAAGTGAACCTGCATTCTCTCGATCCTCCTTGCGTATTGGAACGAGAGCATTCAAGGGAGGCTTGGCCACCATCTCATTTTAAATAACTGAGCCAAATAGTTTAAATTATTTTTGACAATTAAAAATCAATCCCCAAGGTTGTTGTTTTTTTCCTGTTGTTTCCATTTCTGTGAACTGAATGTCTTTCGTGGAAAGATCCTGAAGTGTGTGCACAGCGCCCTGCGTGGAGGTGTTGTACTGCAGCGTCAGGGCGGTGTGGGCGGGGCGCGGCTCGTACCTTACGGTGACGCTCACGGTCTTTACACTTCTCCCTGACCCAGTCGATGGTGTGGAAGTCATCGTAGGTGCCCACGCCTGGAATGGGCTCCTCCAACAGATCCAAAAGGTGGGTGGAGCTACTCACCCCTCCGGCTCCGCCTCCACCATTGGACATGGCGTAGTTGGAGCCTGCAGAGAAAGAGAGAGAAGGGTGGGGGGTGAGTAACGGAGGAAAGGAGCAGAGTGAAGGGCAGGATTTGTAAGCAATCACGGAACCCCATAAAGATGATGAAGATAAATGCATGGTGCACACAGGACAAAAGAAGGAAAAAATGTTAAAAACGCCCCTAGAACCCCTGCATAACCAGCATCACACGACACACCAACAGCCTCTTTGTAGTGCATAAAAGGATGGTGCACTATTAATCTGGTTCTCTGCCATTCCACATCATCCATGTCATGTCTGGCAAAGCTGAAGAACACATCAGCGTAGCAGAGGAACCGAAACTGCTCTGCTATGAGCCCAAAAGAGCCATCTGCGACCACAGAGACTCTAACTGCTACACTGACTTCAATCACCCAGCCAGCTTTACATTGGTCTCAGTGCTGCCTGGATAAATCCCAAGAGCCAGCATGGAGCCCTGCACCACGCAGGTACATCTGCTGTACTGTCTGAACTATAGAGAGTCCAGAAACTGGGGCTTTGCCGTGTTGTCTTTAACCCATTCCACACTTCTGCCTGGTTCATGCTACTTCAGCTCAAATCAACAATAGATCACAAGATTTAATTCAGACACACCAAACTGAAAAGGGTATTAATGTTAAAAGCATAAGACTAATGGAACAAGGTGTGTGTTTCATGTGTGCTTCTACCCCTCTGTACACACTTGACAGCACAAGACACACACACACACACACACACACACACACACACACACACATATATATAAAAGAGAGATAGAAAATCAAAGTCACGAATCAAATCCTCAGTTTTAACATGGGGGCAGTGCCATACCCTGAGGTCTGTTATAGAAGATTATCAGCAGTTTCCAGCAGTCCAGTCCCCAGGCTAGAAAAAGGAAATGAATCCAGCTGGCAGGCAAAGCTCACTATGGTTGAAGCAGCATGCAGCAGCCAAGACGCAGTACAGCCATGGGGAGTGTGGGAGACTCACCACACCCATACATCCACCCACACATCCACACCCACCCAAGTTGACCAAAGGCTTACGCATGAGTGATAAACACACAAATGCAGCTGTCAGTGGGAGTAAAGCTCAGTGAAACGTGTACGAGGGCATTTGCATAAGTGAACAAATGTGCACATTCCGACCCCGACGCTGCGTTTGGTGGTTCCTCTGGATAAAGGGCCCAGACGTGGAAGGGCGTGGGGTGTCCAGGGCTCACGTGCTCCACGCCGCCGGCACAGCGCACCAATCAGCAGGCTGCGTAGCAAAACCCTCACACAGCTAAATCGGACATGTCCGCAGTAAAGCTGAGCATTTGAGCAGCGTGCCAACACTCTCCCACAGCCTGGTGCAACTGCACACAGAAATCAACGTCGTTTCTGTCTCTCACCAAAACTCTTGCTGTTTAACCAAGTCAAGCACCTCCCTCATGTCTCAGTGCAGTGATCACCGATGAATGATGTAAGATAAGGTGTGACGGCCAGTGATGCTGAGCTCATTGGTTGCCCCTCCTCCTTGTTTAATGTTTCTCAGAAACTTGAGTCATATGTACCCAAGTCAACTCCCCTGTGCTTCAAGTACATATCGAACTTGTTGATCAAAGTCCACGTTAGGCCGGTTGACTCGAGAGCTGCTGGGTTCACTGCTGCCTCAATTATAGTTCTAACTAGCATTGGTGCTTCAGGCTCTTTCACCCTATAAAAGCTCATTAACAAGCAGCTTCATACTTGAACCACTGGGCCACATACAAGCTGCTGTGAAAGTTGCTGACCACTCTAGGCACTTACTCGCACAAGGTCTACGAGAGGAAGGTGGTGGTGAAAGTGACGTCACAGACTCAAATCTGCGTGAACCGACAGTCGAACACATCAACATCGGTAGTCAAGAAACACTCACACAGGTGCAAAACCGGCAGACCGCACGGCAGAACACAGAGGGATCGGAAAGAACACACACACAGACACCAAAACACCACGCCCAGTGCAGTCTGGTGTGACTGCCTTAGCAGTGTAAGCACTTACCACACATTACACACAGCGAGAGGGACAGAGATGGAGAGACGGGTGGAGCAAAACAGATGGATTGCAAAAACCAAATGGATCGAGAGGGAGGTCTTTCAAGTGGATGGCAGCTCTGGGAGTATGATTTAAACGCTCTGCTAGGGTTTCTGTGTTGGTTTTGTTCACTGCAACACAAATTCTTTTAAAATATACAAGAGATGAATTGCTTAACATTCAACAGATCTCCCCTTGTGCCCCAATTCCCTTCTTCACTAGTCCCATCTAACACTGTAGTCAGCACTGATGCTGCGCTGTATGGGAGACACAGGGGAACAGAGAACTACGCAGACGTGCCGGGCACTTTGGTGAAACTAAAACTCCAATCCTTGCCCTCAACTTCACCAACCTCCACTCACGAAACAGTGATGAAGGAGGTTGGATGAAGTGCACCGTCTGATCAGAAGCGGCCAGGACTTCTCACAGCTTTGCGTTTCAAGAAAAGCTGGCCGTCCGATCAACCTCCCAAGAGTGCACATCGCCTATCCGGTTTCCAACTATACTGTGCCCACCGCAATATGGACGAAAACGTGTGCTGACCAAGTAGCACCCATCTTCCCATGCCTGGGTGAAAACGCACTCAGCACTTCTACTCTAAGTACCAGGTGTGCATGTTCTCCCTACTTCTCCATCTAAGCCATGAACTTCATCTCAGTAGAAGCCTCAGTCAAACTTCTGAAATTTGCAGATGATAACAAGCATCGGCCTCATCCAGGGCAGCACCGAATCTTCATACACACAAGAGGCTGACTGGAGGCTCACTTTGGTGCAGCATCGACAATTAGGTGCTAAAGACCCACAAGACACTGGGAATGATGGCAGACTTCAGAAAGAACCTTCCTCCTCCATCTCCTGCTCTGTGGAAAACACAAAATCATTTGAGCTTTCCAGTTTCCTTCGTGAGTCAGGACTCAAGGTGGGAGTCAAACGTAGCTTCCGTCACAAAGGCAGCACAGCAGATTCTGTGCTGAGGAAGCACAACCTATCCAAGGAGCTGCAGTGTCAGGTCTGCAAAGCCATCACTGAATCCATTCTCTGCACATCAGTCACTGATTGGTTTGGCTCTGCCATCCTGCACGACAAAGCCAGATGCTGGAGGACTTTAAGAGCTGCAGAGGTCCACCAGCCTGGCCTGTCTCCAGGCATGGATGTCGTTTGGGGTGAGCCTGTTTAGATGCCAGCACCAAATTATTTTTTCCATCTGAGGTTTATTAGAACAGTGGACTCTAGCGCCATTGACGCACAAAGTCAAGCCACAGTATCTGGCCCAAGCCAAAGATAGATGACATGGACATGGATGCCTTCTTTAGATAAGGAGAACACAGTGGAGATTTTATACATTTCATGTTACTGAAGAACAACCAAAGCAGCTAATTCATAGATGGCTAAAAAACTAGAACCCTTGACTAGCTACTACCATCCAGCAGGCGCAGCAAAAAGACCTGGAAAACGTCCAGACTTGGCCATTTGTTTTCACTAGCCATTAAGCTAATGAACACCCACTGCAGTCATTTGGCCTGAACATCACCAACACCATGTACTCTGTACCACAAAATACTTTAACTGCACAATAATTTTACACAAATCCATGCAGTATAAACCACTACACTTGAGTAATGTTGCATGCACCTGTTAGATAGTGGCATTGTTTAGCAAATTACTATTAATATTTCTCATCAGTTATTAGATTATGTATACTGGCCATAAACAGCAGCTGTTGTCCCATTGTTTTCTGTAGGAATGGTGTCATTAATATGAGTGTATTCTGTGCACTGTAGGGACCACTGAGCCAGAGACTTATTCCTTGTGTGTTAAGCATTCATGGCCAATAAAGCTGAGTGAGAATGTGAGTTTTAGTAGTAATTCTTCCGCATCTCACCCTGTAGAACAGTGGAAAAGAGGGATGCTTGCCAGCTGCAAACCAACCACTAACCTGACACTCACCGATCAAACAGGAAACATTCCAAAATAGTAACAGAAAACAGGTTAGTAACTATGCACACGATCCCAGTGGCGTTTGGCTTTGCTCTTTTGGCCTCTGTATTGTTCTAAACAGTCGGGTTCTGGGAACAGGGCTGGAGAGTGGAAAGTGACCTTCCTTGGGCTTCTCAGCACAGGAGAGATGTGTGAGTGGCAGACGGAGAGATCATACTCCTCCTTACGGTCAGGAACATGAAGCTTGCAGCTTTGTTGCACAACAAAAGACCTTATGAAGCACTTCTTATGTTAAACGACTGCCAGAATGGAAACCTACATTTTGCTTGCTTTATTGAAATTGAAAGTAATATGCAAATATTTGTAAATATTGCTTAAAAATTTCAAACACACAGTCCTCTCTCCCATTCCATACTGTTTTTGCAACTTGGATTCTATATTATATAAATCCAAGCTGCAAAAACAGGTCATTTTGAAATCATTGTCGTCATGAGAACATGCTCATTTACATATCCCCACCTAGAGCAGTTTATGTCCACCCACAATGCCGCTCTCAGGCATATTTCAGCTACAAGTGCTTTTTTGAATTACACACAATAACAATAGAATTCATTCAGTTTATATCCTTCTTAAAGTCTGTTTAATCCTAAAGGTTAAAGAAAAGTTGGAAAATGGTTGTGTACAAATTAATTAGGACTGTTTTGGAACATATGGCCAAACTTGAAAGTGGACATCAGAGAAAAACAAAGAAAACGTGTGGGAGATGGACCCTTGAACCAAAGTGTGAGAGATGGACCCTTGAACCAAAGTGTGGGAGATGGACCCTTGAACCAAAGTGTGGGAGATGGACCCTTGAACCCAAGCTAATATTACAGGAGTCACAGTCGGTAGCTCATATGACAAGAGAAAGTCATTTTGGCTTCTGCATGAGAAATGAGGGTGTACTCGACAATGGTGCCTAACAGCAGCCTGTGACCACTGGCATTTATAAACATACCACTGAGTACAGTAAAATCACCAGAGATCAGGAGACCAGTCCACATCAGAAAGCAGCGTCAACGTACAGACATGTACTGGGAATTAATTCATCACCATAGGAACCAATTCTAGGATGCGGTGCTGTCTCAGTCTTTGGGATACTGTGAAAATGACAGGTTATAATGATTCTGCCTGAGCTGAGAGTTCGTGCAGCAACCACTTTCCTTTTTGATCAGGGATGAATGGATTGCCAAATGCGCAGACTGATCCACTCGATCAACGTCTGGACATACAGGGGGGGGGGGTTTCAAACTACCCAGAAAAGATCCAATAACAACAGACAACGTTTTACACTCTCGAGTCAAGTATATACGTCAGACCGAGACAACTGCCCAAGGAAAAACAGAACACGCAGGCATGAACAGACAGTAAAGGCACACACCACACGTCGTACCTCATACCACACGTTTTAAATGATCAATTCTGATAAGAAAAAAAAAAACACTACGAGAAACCATATTTACATACACACCTATGCACGGTGTATTTAACGTTAGCGTTCTGGGAAACGAGCTAGATACACCCTCCCTCCCGCACACACGGTGAAATGCTGTCAAAGATAATAATCGATCAACAGGAGAAAAAAAAAAAAACCCAACGCGAATGGATCGATAATGCTTCGGCTTACAACAGAGGATTAGCTAGGCAGCTCCAACACCAACCGACATGGTCCGATAACGCAGGTTTATCTCCAACAACGCCAGAGGTTAAACTGTAATTATAATCACGCGACGGACAGCGAAAATTATGAAGGCGCTCTTCATTCATGAGAAGAAATTCACGGAGAGAATGAGATCAGACGTGTGTAAAATACACTGCGTACCTCGCCTCGGCATCTCGTGTAGAGGAATCGTGTCCCCTCCGCCATCGTACGGCAAGTAAGGATCGGCGGAATCGTCCTCCATGCTGCCCGTCGCGAATAAAGCTACGGCCGGTCCACCATTTGCTCCTAACCGTGTACGTAACCGATTCTGAGCTCCGGGTCTAAGTAAGGCTGACTGCCATATTTACCGTCCGCAGTCACACTCGGCGCGTGCGTGCGTGTCTCTTCTCCCGCCCCTTGCCACGCTCTTCTTTTGCCCTGCCCCCCCCCCTCCGCTCTTCTTTTAAGCAGATGAAGTAATCGAAAGGCTGACAAGCTGGTTGCTATGGGAAAGGGACGGGCGAGTCCATTGAACACATATCCGAGGGGGGAAATCACAGGCAGTTTTGGAATGGAGCAGTTCATTTTTTTTTTGGTGGAAGGCATGGCCAAGCAAGGGAAAAACGCTATGCTTATCCGGTTAGTAAGTAAGTAAAGCCGGTTACTAAGGTGTGCCTGTTTGTATGTCTCTCAAGTAATGTCCCTCTTTAAACACAAAAGCTGTAAAAGATTTAACAAGCTTGTCTATAGGGACAGATAAACAAAAGCTGGAAACCTCAGAGGAGATGAATGGGGAACAAGCCTACTGTATGTTTACTTTGTACGGAGTTTTAGTGCCAATTACGATAGACGTCAGTGTATCGTATTGATGGTGAAAGACAGGCGTGTGTAAAACCGACACCTTGTCAAGGAATCTGTTCACAATCACCTTTTATCGCAGGCACTGAGAAACAGTGAGAGAACGAAGAGGGCTGAACATTTCTGAGAGCTCTCTTCCATGCTGTCATATAACTCAAATGAAAATCTTAATCCACAGCTGAGTGACACGTATCTTTAATTTTCATTGTGATGGACAAACAGTAACCCATCAATTTAACTCAACTCAAAATACTGAAAAATCTGTCATTCTTAACAGTTAGCAACTCACACATTCCTACACATTCCTTTAAATTCTTTCATAATAATAATAATAATAATAATATTTTTTTTATTGAGAACACAGATTACTCTGTCAAATAGAAAATGTTTATTGAAAATCTAAATATTTAAAATGTTTAAAATGTAAAAGTCAAAACACATTTCTTGTTCCAAACAGGCTGCTGAAAGCAGTGAAAGCCTGTATACAATGATACTACACCAGACCGCATCCCATATCTGATCCACACTTCATATTATTTAATCTAATCTAGTGTGACTGGCATCTTGTCTTAACCTTGTGTTTAAAAGAAAGAAAAGGGATATCAAGTAGTGCATTTGGCTAAAAGAAAACGCTAAATAAAAATAAGAATGAAATTCTACATTGCCTCACCATCAAAACCTTTCTGCATAGAAACATACATACTTGCCAGCCTCTAGTGTGCAGAAATGCGTTTCCAACCAAGCAAGTTTCAAACCAGGTTCCTGCCCTGAAAAATGTGAGATTCAGAGACTTTGATTGCTGCATTCTGCCAAACCTCTCAAAATAATAAACCAACATCAAATACATTATGTTGAAGAAGAAAAAAAAAAAGCTTCAGCAAAAAATTTGAGCTATGTACCCTCCAACAATTTTAGCTTACAGCTCTCTGATGATATGGCTGTCAGGAGGTGTGACTACATGTGAAAAGTGTCTGAAGCAGGAACCCTGGGACTGCGAGTGAAGGCAGTGAAAATCAGATCTCTCTCTGGAGGCCTAGCAAGTGTGCAGAAATACATTCAGTACCTAGAGTCGCATAGTAATGTTACAACATGACTAAGAGTCCTTGAATCTCACGAGCAAGAAACCAGTAGATACGCAAGGAAGCATACAGCCAAGAGTAGGCTTGAAAAGCATTTGTGATTTTGGCATGATTCTACAGAGAATGAGAACCCCTGGAGTAAACCATCCAGTAAAAGTGCTGGGCTGGCAAAGATATTTAAGAAAATCAGGAAACAACTCCACTTCTTCATGCTGCAACACCGGCAAACGCACACACAGATGTTTATGGAAAAACACAAAGAGAACACATAGAAACGCACTATTCTGCTAAATAAATTTACCTTCAACCTTCTGTCTGTAATCCTCCTGTTGCCAGGTAACCACACTGGACCTGGTGATGTCGTCACATCAGTTCTGCTTACACAGCAACCATGTCACAATCAAGCACCAAACTGCTGACATGGTTTCCTTCTAGATCAAGTGACTCCATGGTTCTCTTCACTTGCATGGATGCTGTCCCACACACATTCACCTAAATCACCCAAGAAACTCTACACCTATAAGGGCCCACCACCATGGCAAAGTAGAAAAAATGACAGTTAACAATTCTTTCATTCAATTACCCATTTACACACAGGTACCAAGACAGGAACATAGACAAGTTCCTGAGCAACTTGCTGAACTGCTGGCTCTCAGGAGGCAAAGCTGTTAAACGGGTTCCTTTGCGTGACGTTTGGAAACGGCCACGTCAGTGTTACACACCTCGGCTGGACCGACACCCAGTCCGGCGCCGCTGGTGCATTATGGCACCAGGAACCTTCCAAGTGACCTTTTTAATCGCTTTGCAAGAGCTCCAATACTTTGCAAGCACTTTTATCACTATGCAAGCGTTCCAACACTCCCTCTGTTCCTCAACGTGCCCTTGAACAAACGCCGGCATCCGGGATACAGACACAGACTTGTGGCAGACGAGGAACTTTCCAGTTCTGAAGCAGCCAGTGAGGATAAAGGAATCTGATAGGTCAGAGATTGCTGAGTGACAGTGTAAGCCGACACCCCCATCAAAAGAACAAAGGCACAGCCATGCCTGTAATCCCACGTAGAAAAGCTGGCGGGTCACTGCCTGCTACGCAAGCGCTCAGCCACTAATGAATTATGAAGGTAATATGTAGGAGGCCAAAAATGAAGCTAGGTCTTGTATATAAATATAAACAAAACTAAACTAGGTCTTGTATATAAATATAAACAAAACTAAACTAGGTCTTGTATATAAATATAAACAAAACTAAACTAGGTCTT